>ML855776.1:7982-36073 GCA_009831015.1 Picea engelmannii | reverse complement strand
CTAGTCATCCTGGCATTAATTCACCGACCTCTATCACTCATCTTGGAGTCTTGTCACCAACCTCTCTTAGTCACATTGGAGACGTGCATCCAACCTATGTTATTCATGTTGGGGGAAACCCATCGGCCACCGCAAGTCATGTTGGGGTAACTAATACGAATGAGACTCCTAGACGTATAGGACATAATCCCAGGTTCCCTTGTAATATTTTCAAAGGAGATCACCTTACTTATTTGTGCCCTGGTATTTCCATGGTACGAGAAGCGTGGTCCTTATATAAAGGCCCTTCTATTTCTAAGTCATCTTTAGTTTCCCAACAATCTATTCAAAATTTGGTTGATGAAACGGTCATGTCGATGCAATATTTGACTGACACCACTCTTATGTTGGGGGGTGATGCATCTATTGACCATGTTTTCTCACATCCTATTCAACTGGTGTTTGAGAAAGTGGTATCGTCGATGAAATATTTGATTGATCCCACTCCTCTTCCAGGGAGTGATGTGTATTTTGACCATGTCCTTAGCATTTCCAGTTCAATACCTTCTAAACAAGGGGGCATTCCACTCTCTTCGAGTACGCTCCCTCCAAGTCCTAGGATGGTTTTATTTGATTGGAATGATCTTGTAGAGCCTCACCTTCCTTCTTCTATACCCTTCAAGATAATGGTTGGGATTAATAGATTAGGAATTTTCCGAAATATTGTAGATAAAGGATCCTTGATAAGTATTTTATCATCCTCGGCTTGGAAAGCTTTAGGTTCTCCCAAGATTGTGTCATCTACCAGTGAGTTGGTTTCTTTTAACATAAGACCTAGCGAATGTCTGGGGATTCTTCCCCAGTTTCCTATTAGGTTAGGTGGGAAGACTTTCCTAGTCGATCTGTTAGTGGTGTCAGGCCCTTTAGACTTTAATTTTATTCTTGGGTGTGATTATGTATATGTGATGAATGTTGTTGTGTCTATGCTCTTTCATGTGATGCATTTCCCTCACAATGGAAGCATTGTCACTATTGATAAAATTTCATTTGTTAATCTCCATCCTATTTTGACTTTACCTCATGTTTCTCCATTGTGTGTTCCTTTTGTTCGATTAGACTCTTCCCCGCCATGGGTGAATTATGTGGCGTCTTATCCAAGGTGTTCAATTGTTCCTGAGAAGTACCCTTTACAGTTATTTTCACCTTCTTGAGACAAGGTCTCGACAATTGATCAGGTTTTGATGGGGGCATGGGATCCCCTTCTTCCCACTATTGGCTCAAGTAATTTGGTGTTTCCTGTTGATTTTGATCTTGTTGTTTGTAAGACCTCGAGCCCTAGTATTTGTGAGTTATTGAGCCCTAGTTTCATGGATGTTGAGTTTCCTTTAGATGAGGCCATCTTTGAAGCTATGATTATGGGTATTCGACCTCCTCCTAAACTGGAAGATTTTATAGTTGGTTACCAACAAAACCCTTGGCCTGATCCCAGCAATGGTATCTACCTAGAGAACTACTATTCATAAGTCGTAAGGTTGTGTGGTCCTCTACACACATTGTATTTTTAGGGTTTCTTTTTTTCAAGCTTCGCATCCCTTAGCACATGTTTTTATCATAGGTTTCTATATTGGAATTACTAAATTCTAGTTGACTATTTTTGGTGTTATATACAAGACTTTAAAGAAGTTTTTCTTTGGCACATTTTTCCATGCCGATTTTTTCTGACAAGTAATGATCTCAAAACTAGCATATAGGTTAGATTGTCCCCTCCATTCATATTTGCATTGTCCATTTCCTGATTCATTTTTCCTTAGGATCGACTCCATTGAGTTGTGACACAGAACCTTCTATGTTGTTTAGAAGTGTTGTGATTCACGTGGTAGAGCCTACCTTCCATGGGCATCCTAGTCTAGAATCCTTTTGTATTCTGGAGCCCATGTTGCAAGTGTTCCATTAGGCTTGGTAGTCTTGTTTATCCCCACCACGAAATTGCGTTCGAACTTCATTCTTCTTACTCAATATTCTTCTGGCTATTACCTACATGATTCCCCCCATTATGGAGACTTAGTTAAGCTCTTTTCAGACTCCTTAAAAATGAAACGATTGTCGAGTGAGATTGTTTTATTTCACACTCGTTAAACAGATTTGAAAGGAATTTTGTTCATTGCAAGTTTACCCATTTTTTGGACCAAATGGACTAATTACAAAAAATGAATACTCTAGACAACTTTGGTTAGAAGATTTCTACTTAGTATTGTTTTACACTTTTTCAGGCCCGGGAGACTAAATTTACAAAAAACAAACATGAGGTTGAGTTTCAATTGCATTGTATGTTGAATGCTTAGACTTTTAGGCCTAATTTCGGCATTAGCATTCTTTTGTTGAACCCATTTCTTATGCATTCCTATTAGTTCCCAGCCTTCTAATTTATTCCTTTGTGACTAGACACCTTATCCATGGAGGAAAATTCCCCTAAGTGTCCTTATCCTACACATGCTTTCCTTGCATTGGGAATAGGTATGTTCCTTGCGCTGTAGAAATAGTTTTCTTTCTCACGACGCTAATTTCCTCCATTGTACTATAGCATTCTTTTATTCTTTTTCAAGCTTCAATAATATGAAAAAGACCAAAAGAAATAAAAAAATGAGTGGGGGAATGGGTCCATCTCTTTTGTTGGCAGCAATTTTGTCACCCTTGAATAAAGCACAATCTGGAGTCAGTATATCGTCATTTTGGGTATATTATGGCTGTAGGAGAATTCTTTCTCTTTATTGAGTTTATCTCCCCCGATTGGTTATTATTCCAACCACATGGAGCATTTGTTGATGCCTCTTGTATCACAAATGTATCCTAGTTTATAGTCATGTATTCTAAGTCACATAATGTGTCATGCTTTTTTTCAAGGGAAGTTTCAGCCTGAGTCATCCATTCTACAGTTAGTCTCATACCTTGCATGTTGGCCTTCCCAAGTCATTCAATTTTGTCTCATCATCACAAGTATCTTTGTCATTTACTCGTGATAGTATAGAAGGTCTCCATTGACTTATTGTTGGTGGGTCTACTCTTATTGACTTTGACACATTTCTCTGAGAGTATGAACTAGAGTCGCACCCTGTGCCTATTTCAATCATTTATAGGTGACCTTTCTCTTAGCAAATGAAATACCATCATTGATAGGTGACCTTTCGCTCAAAAAATGGCAGACCATCATTGGTCGTTGACTGGGTAGTTTCCCCTATGTTCAACATCAACAACAATCATCACACACAGGGATTTGTGTTGTACCTTGGTTTCCATTTGACCCCATTGGTGGATTCCTCATCTTTGTCAGTGGTATTAATTATTGGATACTATTCAAAGAGTCTCTTCCATGCACTATTCCATCTAGTGCATGTTGAGTCATACCTCATTGTGGTCCTTACAATTTATCTATCTGAGTCCTTCCAAATATTTGGACTTCTGCTACCCCTTCTGTTGGATGATGGAGGATGCCCTAATTCCTTCCCTCCAGCGGATCTCTTCCTTTTGACTTTGGCACATATTGCTTTGAGATAGGGATATAGAGTCATATTTGGTACCTTGGGGCTTGCAGTCATCAATGGCAGGTTCCCTCTCTATGGACAGTGGGAATACCTCAATGTCCCCTCCTCAATAGATTCTACTAGGTGTTTGATATCAGCTCATTTATTCACACTTGTTAGATTGTACTATGGTACCTTGAAACCCATTATCACCATCAATGGGTTGTCTCACATTTGTTAACGATATACATCATTTATTAGTAATCAAACGGTGTCTCACTATGTTTGACCCCAACACATCTATTCTCATAGTGTAGACTCGTACCACGGAGGCTTGTTTTGAATACTTCGGGTGAAGTACGAGCATCAAATATTTTGTGATCCTACCCGACATATTGTACCACTCCAAAAACATTGGTACTTGCAAAGGATTAGCATGTTCACTCCATTGGTCCCATATATCCTTTGTTTTTTTTAATTTTGAGACATAGATCCATTGTGTATCTATTCATGGCTATGATCTATTTTCACATGGATCCATTGTGTATTACTCATGGCCATGTGTGCTACTTCCTATATATCACATGGATCCACTGTGTATTGTTCGTGGCCATGGACATTAGTCATACTTTTATATGTACCATGGATCCATAGTATACTTGATTTGGAATCCATGCTTAAGTCACTCTTGAGCATGGGTATGCCCGACTTGGGAAGAGAATACTCTTACTTGATTTTGGCTAACGGTTTTTGCTTTTGGACCAATTCTTGGGGAAACTTCATGAGTTCACTTCGTTGCATCCTCCCCTCTCAAAGTTATAATGTATTTCAGCCATCATTTTTCCCTTTTGACTTTACACATTAGGGGGAATATTTTATAGCACAAATGTCCACACCTATGCATTTGTGACTTGGCCTTACCCTTTTCCTAGATTACCAAATAAAATCCCAAGATTTTTGTTGAGCGCTCAACACACCCTAAAATATTATATGAAATTTTACCTCTTTTCGGTACCACTTGTTTTCTTTTGTTCTTCTTTCTGAATTGAGTCCACTATGGAGGGATCGCTAATTTTGTTTTCATGTCTCTTTATCAATCAAATTGGATTTGTTTGAACCTATCAAAGTGAAACCTTTGAGTCTAAAAATAAATTGGCATTTTAACAAAAATTTGCAACTAAAAATGTGACCCACATTCTTATGTTCAGTGTCATCCAAATACGAGCAATTAAAATGACCACATAGTAAAAATAATCGTTGATCGTTGATGTATCATCAACATCAGTAAATAGCGGAGTAGATTTTTTCTATTTGTTCACAAAGAATATTCAGGAGGTGGTCAATTTCCCATCGACGTTGGGGAAATACGAGAGGGATAAACATTGACATGGGCCATGTTGAACCTCTTATATCTGATTACTGATGCATTTGTTCAGGGTAGGTGAATTATCAAATATTTATATCATGGAAAAAAATTCCATTGACACATCGTAAATCACCAATCCCCGACGCATTTTTCGCATCGGAAAATTTTGAGGGGGGTAATCTTGGAACACTTGTTAAAACTTATCGCTAATCTCTAATCCTTGATACTTTTTTAATGTCGGAAAGGTAGGACCTGTTGTTAAAACTCTTATTTAATGAAATTCCCTGATTCTCAATAACATAATTAAATGAAGATGACAATCCCAAATGCCACGTGTCTTTGTGGCGTAGGAATTTTGTACAACCTAGTTTCATCCCGAGTCACCTTAGGTTTCCCCATGTCCTAGTCACACTTCCAAGTTAGCATTTCCACATCAACATTGTACGGAAAGATGGATTGGTGTCAGATATATCAACGAACATTGTCTAAAGAAAAGCACCAACTCCTGATCCATCTGTTAAATTAGTAGTGATGGGACATTTTCATCACAAAACAATATCAGATTCTTCCATTTAATAGGCTAATTAATGTCTACCTCCGCATAAGTTCCTACCCCATGCATCGATTTAAAAATGCGAATTTGAAATCGCTGATGAACCACATTATAGCACACGCCTGCGCTGTCAACCTACAACTGCATTTAATCTTGAACATAATTAGGATCTCGCGTAAGATTTTGTAGAACCACACTCACACCCCGAATTGAATAATTGATGCGACAAGGTAAGTATTATCTCTGTTAAATCACTAAGACAACATCACACACCTCCATTATGCACACAAGTTTTTCATTTCTAGAGTAGTCGAAGAAGCGAAGAGAGTGTCTCAAGAGCTACGTTTGATTCTCTGAAATTTCAAAAAAACAGGTTAAGCTAGTACGAAAAAGAGGTATGTGTTAATTTTTCATTTCGGCAGTTGCATTTTTATGTATCAGCATTCTATCTCCAACACAGGGCCTAACATTGTTCTATCTATAGGGAAAAATGCACCCAAGGAATCCAATGACCAGACGCTCGCTGAGGGCACCGAAATTAAAGGAGGCAGAGATTGGTTAAGGATCTTCTCTCAACACTATGAGGCAGTTGGAATTTTCTCTTAGGGAAGAACCAGTAATTAAAACATCGACTAAGAAGGAATTTACTCAAAACCTCGTTTATGGAAATACAAAATCAACCACTATATCAAATATGATGCTCCCACAATGGGGATATTTGTTCAATAGAATCAACCGATAAGATTACCCAGATTTTATTCCCCACAACAACTTGGATGTAAGGGTGCTCGACAACTAGGTTTTTCTAAATATTCGGCGGTCATGCATGCGTATGGTATCCTTCTGAACTCCATTCTTACCCTACATTGAGACTCTGATTTGGATAATCGACCACATAGATGCACAAACATGCCTAATCAATTATGATAATGGCAGATGTGTCGGAGTTTTTCTCCCAACAAAGGTCCAGAAGTATTACACGATCAAGGACCCAAAGGAGTAGTTGAACACAAACTTCGTTGTGAAGTTCTATGAATTCCATGAAACCAGTCGATTAATGGCCTCCTGGTGAAAGGAAGACACGAAATTTACAAACAGTAGAAATGACACAGCAAATGTGAGGGAGCCATGTATCTACTTAATGTATTTAATTTTTCGGTTATACGAGGAAAAGGATTGGGCAAAATTCTCATAGGAATGGATTCCCCTCACATACACTGTGGATATTTCTGGGAGTAGTTTCAACTGAGGAGAAATCATCTCCAAGTAATTGAGCACTAGTATATTGCAAGCTCAGTCACCAAAGAAGGGATAAACACCCTCTTTCCACATGGCCTCATATATTCTAGATGTGATCTGCGCAAGGAATGTCTTCGCCGATATGAATCTGAGTTGGCACGTTGCAAAGCTACTTGTAAATGTCTATTTCAACATCCTATGGGAAAACAGGTACAAGAATTCTTATGCTCTCATTTGCTATGAATTCATTGCTCATATTTATTTCATTATATTAAAAAATGAATGCACAAGGCTGTATGTAGAGTCCAAGTGTTGTCACAGGGGCAGACCCGGGGTTCAACGCTACAAAAATGCACCAACAAAACCCTAACTACCTGCCCTTTGGGCAACACCTACGAAGCACATGAAGTCTCACCCGGGGTAGAGGTAGGAGTGGTTTCAAGACTTGAGTGTCTGCAACCTTAGCTGGGACACAAATATGTGATTATGATACTTAATAGAGCACTTAGCACCACCAATTCCTCAATATGCAATAAACATCTACTTCGCTAATAAAACAGAGCTTCACAACATTCACACTGATCTAATGTATTTAAGAACTTAGCATAGGTAAATAGATCAGATATAGAAGATCAAGCTCTAATCACATCCATTTAGGTCAGATCTAACATTCTTACACATCATTAGAAAAAAGCATAAGTATATTTATCTATCTCTATCAAAGCACTTAGCAATAGAAGATATAATCGCATCAAGACAAAGAACAAAGCAGAACAACATAGTGTTTACATGGTTCACCCCCACCCTGGGGCTACGTCCACCAAATCTTCTTATTTATTGTCTTCAGTCAATCGATTACAAGCATAGAACCATCAAAAACCCTTAATCCACCTAGGACAGGAGATATGCACAGCTCGCTAGATCCTCCTTCCCTATGTAGATCTAAGCACACAGTCTTCCACAACTTCTTACAATGACTTGAACTTAGCTCTACAAGTCTCACACAGGCACAAAACACTTACAATCCTTCGATCACATAGATCTAGCACTTAGCTCATCAACCTATCAGTTCAATCCTTCTTACAATGCCTAGACTTCTATTTATATATACAAAATAGGCCTAAACATGGGTAACCCCATGGGCCAACATCCCATTCCCATTACATAATCCCAAAAACCCAAAAGGGACCCAAAAAAAGGTCGAGATCCCGTGATCTCCACTTTTTCTTGCGCTCCTCCTTCGACAGGTTGTCAAAGTCCCAAAATAGTTCAATATGACCAAGAATATCCTAAAACTTGGTCAAGGGCCAACAAGCCCCCAACACTCACCTGTGACTCATCCCAAGTCACTCTAGTCTGACTAGTTCTGCCTTGAATGACTTGAGCTTCACTTGAGATACCTCGACTTGCTGTTGTACTACGACCTCTTTCTCGGTGAACTCATGGATCACTGTGTCATTCACGGGCCCTTCTAGGCATTGTTCTGTTGTAATGACAAACTGTTTTAGCTCTTCTCCTCGGCTTTCAACCTCTTTGAATAATTGGCACGCCTTATCTTGTACTGGTTGGATATGTTGAGTTACTTCCATAACTTTTCTTTGAATCATATGGATCTGTTGTTGAGCGGTGTGTTGCTCTTGAGACCGATTCATTCTTTCCACGGTCGATAGGGCCTTCAGTTGTGCCTTTAGTGTGTATGCGTGCTGCTTTGCTTCCTGGAGCTATAACTCCAATGCCTACAACTCTAGATTCTCGGTGAGGTTCTCATATGTTTGGGAATTGCGGTTACTCAGTTGTTTGCATTCCATAGAAAGAGATTTTAGTATGTCAATTGCGCTGTGGGAAGTTGCTTCTCGTTGGTCCCTTACGTCCGCGAGGTCTTAGGCACAGTGCATAGCTTTAAATCTGCTATGCGTTGCTGGAGATTTTGGATGAATTCTACGAGCTGATCTACTTACTTCATGACTTGATCCTCTGACTTTATTTCTATGACTGTCACAGAGCAAAGTGCTCTATTGACCATTTCCTTTACTGCAAGTTGCTTTGCTAACCATTGTTCCTTGCCTTGCTGTAGCTGTGATTTTTCTTCATCCCACTTCTCTTGGAGAGAAAGATTTTCCCGTTCTGCAGCACTGCATTGTTCGACTAGTACTCCATGTACTTGTGTCAAATATTGGATGGCTTGCATTGTTTCCTCGTGTGCTCATCAAAGGCGAGCTTTACTGTATCAGTGATTCAATGGAGTTGAGTTGGCTCATCTCCCAGTTATGGTGTTCCTACTGACAAAGGCACAATGGAAACTATGCAGTTGGACTGTAGTGCCTGTTGCACCCCTTGGAGCTCCTCCTTAATATGATTGAACACCTCCTCCTGCTTAGCTTCTTACTTCTCTGCTATCTCTAGCGAAGCATCATTCAGGGTTGCTATGATGAAATAAAATTCATCTGGGGTGAGGACAGTCTACATTTTAGTCATGGTTGCTTTCACTTTCTTCCTAGAGGAGGGTTTTGGAGGAGAAACCTTCATTTTCTTCGAGGGGTCCTCCTTGTCTCTGGGCGGTGTTACTTTGCTTTTCTTCTGTTCAGATTCTATGTCATTTATTTCTTCACCATCGCCTTCTTACTCTAGTGATATGGAAGAAGTTTGTACAGAGGTACTATCTATATCTTGAACCTCTTCAGTCTTCTTTGTCTTGCTAGGTCCAGGTGTATCCTATGCAGTTTATGGACTGTCTATGTTGTATATCTCCATAGGGACTACTGGAATAAGGAGGTTCGTTGACCATTCCTTGGTGATCTCCTCCAAGTCTTCCTCTGTCATCTTGTAGTATGACTGCAGCTATTGTTTATGTCCATCTACATGCACTATGATGTAAATAAAATGTCGATCAACGTTGAGCTTCATCAAAGGTTGGAACCTGTGTAAAGTGTTCGTTGTCATGGGAGGCTCGGACTGGATGGTTGTCTTTAGTTGATTGTAGTATATGTGGAACACTAAATTTGACTGCCATTTCTTATTCATGTCACTATAATACCATAGTGTACTGCACTTCGCGGCTAGAGGTTCAAAGGGATCGATGTCTGGGAAGGTCGCACCTTTTGGCATTTCCCAGGAAATGAAAGCGATTAGGATCAATAGCCAGCTGAAATGAAATTCATACCCTTGATCCTGGGCTTCTGTGCAGTCGAGTTCTAATTGGTTCACAAGGTACTTCACCCAATTCATTTGTAGGCCTTGCATGCACTTCCATGTGAGGTTGACTACAAAACCAGTGACTTGGGTGGGTCAGTTCTTTTGTACTAACTTTCCTGTGATCAATTGACAGGCAAGGAAAACTGCACCACTCTGGATAGAAGCTACCTTGTAGTCTCACATTCCCTTCTTGACATATCCATAGATGTCCTTGATCCTTTGTACTAGATCATGATCCATGGTTTTTCCAAGGTAGAAATCATGTGGGTCAGGGCCTTGCATACTCAGCCCTGTGATCTGATTGATCAACATCGAATCCACTTTGATATGATGGTTTAACCACAAGTATCTTCCATGGTAACAGGACAACAACAGCTTGACACATGCATTCACCTCTTCGTGTCTTCCGAAGTGGGGGATCTTCATGACATTGAGCAGTGTGGACTGCGTGAGGTTCATAGTCCATGACTAAGGGACAATATTTGAGTTCTTTCCCTTTGTTCTGGTCAAGTACTTATGTGGGGTGAACATGTTGTAGACCTTCCTATCGCCAAGGTTGAAGTCACTAAACTTCAACGCTGCAATATTTTCTTGGTCTACATGAACTGCGCGTATCCCCTTCGAGAGGTACGCAGTGACCAAGTCGTACAAAAAGTCTCTAGGCACACTGTCTCGATTTATTGCACCACTCAGAGGTGATAGATAGGTGTGTAATATGATTGGAATCAACTTAGCATTAGTGAGATCATCCTTGTGCTTAGTTCACTTTTCATCTAATGGTCAGGATGGTCTAGCTCGAGCAGTGGATGGAGAGGCCGACATTCTTCTCATTGACGATTCTTGTAAACCTATTGACAAACCTCTCTCCGACATGAATCTTTCAATCATCAAGTCAAGGAATACTTTTGTCATTGATTCTTCAACTGTGGTGAGCTCATCGGACATACGCGCTCGGGATTAATGATATCAGGTTCATGATTAACTCAAACATTGCATAGAATAAACATACATAGTGTAATGATCACTTTATACAATTCACTTGGTCTGCAGGCTCAAATGCTTGGGTAGAAAAAGTGTTCTTCATTCATGGAGTGATGGGATAAATACGTAACTCAACAACGGTTTTCTTGTAATGGGTATGAAGCCTCATTAACTCTTGTTCTGTACATTATGGCGCAGTCCAACAGTCTGGTGTTGAGTCGTCTCACCATAAATGTCTTCCTACCCATTTGCAGTGTTGGTTGAACAGTTATAATGTCCCCAACAGCTATATTGCTTTGCCACGGTGAAGTGCCATGTGTCATTGTTCTGATATCCCGATGAAGCTCCAATTTTGAAAAGTTTCTTTTTGCGAAGTTCCCTCTAGAACCTTCTGTAAATTTCCAATCTTAGCTCTCTTCATACTTAGTTTTCTAGCCTTCTTTCCAGTGAGCTTCGTCTCGGTATTCCTTTTTCCATTCTAATTCTTATCGTCTTTGGACATAGTCACTACGTGTTGTTGAGATTCTTTCCTAGGATTCAGAGGTAACACCTCTTCTTTATCTAGGATAGGTACTTCAATCTTCTATGAGTCCGCTAATGTTCTTCCAGCTTCAACATTTGGGTCTCTGGTGTTAAATAGCTTCAATCTATTCTCTTGTTCTTCAATCAAGTGTGTGATCCTTCTAGTCATGAAATATTTTATCTCTTGTTTCTTCTACTCCAAAACTTCTTCTTATTCTTGCCTTTTGGCTTCATCTCTTTCAATCCAAGGTTTTCCTAGTAACATGGTAAACGGGGTGTTTTCCTCAATAAATTTAATAATCTCAAAATCTCATTTTGTCGAAGTTTCATTGGCATTCATAGATATTTGAGTGAGCTTTCCACATAGGTTTGGCAGTTTTCCTCTGAATAACCTTATTCCTCCTAATGAAGGAATCATAGCAGGCCTCCCTATAACTTCCCAAGTTCTCTCTATCATGATATTCACTTGTGTCTCCTCATCTAGAACACAATCAATGTTAAAGTCTCTTACTCCTTCTTCGATGCATTCTTTTTCTTAAAAGATTTTCGATAATCTAACATGTCGGTGGTCATTCAAGGTTTCTCTTATCCGTAGCAATGCTTTCTCTAATTCTTTCTGGGATTCTTCTATAGCCTCTGGATCTATCTTAGAGTTTTCTTGATTCAGATTCATTCCTTCAAGCTTGGAAATCATTATAGGGCAATCCAACACTTCATGGTCCATAGCTTTGCAACAAAGACAACTAGATCTCTCTCCACGGAATTCCTTAGCAAGATGTCCCAGTTTTATGCAACTGTAATAGAGGGTTAATCCTCTCTTTCTTTTAAATGATCCCTAGATTCTCATGTACTATGTGCTAGGATCATAGGAGCTAACCTGCAACAAATTCTTTCTAGGATCCTGCATCCATTTGTTAGTCCAAACATTCTTTCTATGCATAGGTATAACATATCTTTTACTATTCTTACCAAATCTATTCATATCAAACCTTGTTTCATCTATTAGTGCCCTAGTTTTTAAGCCAGGATAGAATCTATCAAACATACCTAGATCCATACTCTAGAAATAAAAAATTTCACTTATCTTACTTTTACAAAGCACAAAGTTTTCAGATCTAGATGTTTTCACTATCTTTACCTTTATCAGAGCACAAAGCTTACAGATCTTACCTCCCTTTAATCAAGAATTCTCAATTTTACCTTTCTTAGGGCACAAATATTCTATATATTACCTCTTTTCTTCGGATCAGACTTCTTTTCCTTAGCACGGAGCTTCTCAGATCAAGTAGAATGTTGTGCACTAGGGAAACAGATCTATGCACAAAGCTTTCGCCATTTCAAGGTAGATCTTTGCACAAAGATTCTTCTTTCTCAGTTCCTAGCAATCACAGTTTTAGGTCCCGACAACGGAACCATTTGTTGGCACAGCAGCAAACCCGGGGTTCAACACTACAACAGCGCACCAAAAAAACCCTAACTACCGGCCCTTTTAGAAACACTTGCGAAGTAGATGAAGTCTCACCTCAGGTAGAGGCAGGGGTGGTTGCAAGACTCAAGTATCTGCAACCTTAGCTGGGACACATATCTGTGATTATGATACTTAATAGAGCACTTAGCACTTCCAGTTCCTTAATATGAAATCAACATCTACTTCTCTAATAAAATAGAGGTTTGCAGCATTCACATTGATCTAATGTATTTAAGCACTTAGCATAGGTAAATATATCAGATCTTTCATATCAAGCACTAATCACATCCATTTAGGTCAGATCTAACATTCTTACACATCATTAGCACAAAGCATATGCATATTTATCTATCTCTATCAAAGCACTTAGCAATAGAAGATATAAGCACATCAAGACAAATAACAAATTAGAACAACACAGTGTTTACGTGGTTCACCCCCACCCTGGGGCTACGTCCACCAAATATTCTTCTTTATTTTCTTCAGTCAATCGGTTACAAGCACAGAGCCATAAAAAACCCTTACTCTTCCTAGGACAGGAGATCAGCTCGCTAGATCCTCCTTCCCCAAGTATATCTAATCACACGGTCTTCCACAACTTCTTACAATGACTCGCACTTAGCTCTGCAAGTCTCATGCAGGCACAAAACAATTATAATCCTTTGATCACATAGATCTAGCACTTAGCTCATCAACCTATCAGTCCAATCCTTCTTAAAATGCCTAGACATCTATTTATATATACAAAATAGGCCTAAACATGGGTAAACCCATGGGCCGACATCCCATTCCCGTTACATAATCCTAAAAACCCAAAAGGGACCCAAAAAGGGGTTGAGATCCCGTGATCTCCACTTCGTCTTGCGCTCCTCCTTCGACAGGCTGTCAAAGTCCCAAAATAGGTCAATATGACCAAGAATATCCTAAAACTTGGTCAAGGGCCAACACCAAGAAAATGATTTCAAAAGTAGGCCATCTATACCTAGATGAAACCATAACCTATATCAGGGTGTTCGGGGCCACTAGAGCACCACATTTTTTCCCCTCTCACGTCCCAGACCGACTCTTCGTAGGAGAAATATGTTATCATACCATCCTACAGGTCTATAATTCCACTTTGGTTAAGGAAAAGAAATGAGCATTCATACCCTATCGTTTCCATGTACGGTTCTGTATGGTGAAGGACATGGATCAACATAAACAAGAGGGTTTGAGTCAACTGGAATACAGGCTTCCGACAGGTCGATTTCACAAGAATCACCCTAAAGGCCTTTTTCTCCAACATGCTTCACAAGTATCTTCCTGCTAGCCATACATACATGACAAGTTTGAAGATGATATCTTTATAGAATGTGCTAAGGATTGGGTGTTATAACCCTAAATTTCAACACACATGCTTACCTGGCATCAGGCCAACTCATATCCATTCCTTGCCAAAGCCATGCTGAGGAACCTCTTTGAAAATGATTTTGAGTTAAGTCAAACGTGCCCTAACTCACTACTGCATGCGTTGGAACGCTGGCAGGCCTACTACTGCATGCGTTGGAACGCTGGCAGGCCTACTACAGCCCGCGTTTACCTAACAAAGCACAAAAATAGGAAAGTTGTCGACAGGACAAAAAGTTGTGGGTCAGTTAGCTGAAACTCCCAGCCATGCATGGCCGAGAGTTCATCCAAAACCCTAGCTCCTTCTAGCCTATAAAAGAAGGGGTAGGGGTACTATTTGGAGGAGGAAAAAGATAGCGAAGAAACTCTGCCCAATTGCCGAATCCATTTGTCCCAACCCTTTAGCCTTTCCTCAATCTTAAGGAGAATTAAAGTAAAGCAGTTGGAGGACAAAGAAGAGGAGGAGCCCAGGATCAGGATCAAGGAACGGTGGTCGGTCTCAACATTGATTGTAAGTTGATTCATCTTGAAAATAATAAAGAATACTTTTTCCCGTCCAAATTCATAAGTTATATATGATTTATTCGATTTATGCTTAATCTCTAACCCTCAAGTAGAAAAATAACATGCATGCGTAGTGTTTTGTCTTGATTGCAGGATTGTCTTTGGAAGGAGTAGCGCAAGTGAGCGGATAAAGCGCAACGGAGGATCTACACCAAACATCAGTAAAAAGGTTAGTAGGTCCCTTCCATGATTGTATGTGAAAAAGGGGTTTGAGTTTTGGGGCGATAGGTTAAAAGTGAATTCTTTAAGGTCATGATCTGCATGCAAGTCTAACCCTAGCTTTCTAGTCCGTAGGGTATTATTTCCCAACAACAGAATTGGCGACTCCACTGGGGAATTACTCTTTAGGGTTTTTCCGGATTTAGTTGAAGGTTTTTGGGTAGTTTAAAGGATTGGATTTTCTATTTCTTTGCGTGTTTGTTTTCTGTTAGGTCAGAGCTAGTAGGTAACCTGGTTCTTTATACCAGTTTTTCCTTGACTGTTGCTTGACAATAATTATCGGGACACACAGAGGTACATGCAGCCTGCATAATACCTGCACGGGTGTAACCTGTGCCCTAACCTTCTATAGCCCATGTTTGAACGCTTGTTGTAGAGGTTTCAATAGCATGTAGGAGTCAGAGAGCTTAAGAGGTAGTCCCCTCTTCCCTGTCAGGATTATACATTCTCAGGGGGCTTTCTGGATCCTGTCTAGATCTTGTTGGTTCACTGTCTTGTCTCAGTTTGCTTTATTGTGTTTGTTCTTTTCTGCAATCATTTTTCTTTTATGTTAAAGAAGAAGCATCCAAGCCTTCAAGAGACCCTGGTTGTCAATACCAGAGGCCTCTTCTAGGTCTGGGCTTCCTGTGCAATTTCAGCCCGTGGGTACCCACGCACTGTTATAGCTCAGTACGTGTTTGCACGTGTGTTGTTTCAGTGACAGTCGCGGGTTTGACTGGTTTCTTTTAAGCCTGGGTGGGGCAGTCATCCCCTCCTATGGTGATAAGTGTTCCTCTCAGGAGTTTGAGTCTAAGGGCTGCACAGTCAGTAGGTTAGGGCCTCTTACCCTTAGCCTGGTTTTTTCTTAGTTGATTGTTAATAAATAAATAAATAAATTATTTTATGGTTTTTAGACAAGCGTAAGAGTCGGTGCTTTCTTGATTTCCATTGTGCATCTTTTCTCTGGTTCTTTGCGATCTGCACTTTAAGCCAGAATTTTATTTTGTTTTCTTGGTTTTGTGCTTGTCGGCATTTTTCCTTTGTTGCTTCATTTAGCACTTAAATAAATAAATAAATTATCTCTTTTTCATTTACTTCTTTGTTTGAATATTGTGTTGTTGCATCAATAGCTAGGAAGAAGTCTTTTGTTCATAAGTTTTTGCAGTGCATTTAGAGCATAATTAACTCACAGATTGAGCGAAATTCCTTTATGTTTGCTGCATGAAATCTTAGAAAAATTGAAAAGAAAAAGAAATCTTTCTTGGTGAAAAGTTGTTGGTTTTTGCATTTTTTGTAAAAGTTTTTGTTTCCAATCATTTCTTATTCATTTTGCTTTGAGTCTTTACACACCATCAGTTTCACCTTCATACCTTGTAACGTAAAAAATCCCATAAAAGAAACGCTAATTTAAAATCTATTAGACTCTTTTGTTTGTAGGGTTCATACATTAGCTCAGGACTAGGGCCTTGGAATAGGTTGGAGAGTAAATTCTCCAAGGCCACTCAAACCAAACATTGGAGTCTATCATAGGGAGTGTAGAAGTCCAGTTACGTGAAAGTTATCAGGGACCCCCCTCTAACAAAGGGGCTAAACATGAGGTCGCGTAAGGAAAGGTAGTACAGATAACCCCTCCAAAGCTGGACCAAGCGTAGTGGAGAACACATATCGAGGATTTGTTAAGGGATTTCGTCGTTTGCATTTGCCACGGGGCTTCATGGGACTCGAATCCGTTCGAGGTCCTCAGTTGTCTTCCGGACCATTTTCTCTCCATACCCTTGATAGGTTTCAGGCTTGATACCTTGCTCATTGTGGTCTACCTGACTATCGACTGTACCCGCCTGGTGATTGTTTGCGTGCTGGCAAACTAGTTGCCAATCTTTTTAGGGACATACACAGGTGACTGCGAGGGTATACCGCGGTACCTAGGACAGACATCTGGCCACTCTTTGCAGAGTATACCCAAAGGGTGCTTCCGTTTTCGAGTATCACTTGCATCGGTAAGTTTCTCTAATGTTGGTCGTTGTAACTATTCTTCCAACTAGTTTAGTGTTTGCTTGATTTATCTCTTAGAGGCTTATTTTTTAGTGTGTGTTATTGTTTGATCATGTAGAATACCTTAGCGTGTCGTGGATCTTCTCACACAGTGGAGGATTCAGGGCTCTTCCGGTCACGAAGGCTTCTAGGCCTACCGCCGATTAGACTGGAGCCACCCCCGCCACCATTGAGGTGGAGGCTAGACCAACAAGGGTCTTTCGAAGCAACCGGGTTCTAAACCATTGAGCCCGAAAAACTCCCAGAGGAATCAATCGCCAATCTTGACTCGGTTGAAACCTCAACCACTGATACTTGGCCACAAGTTATTGTGCCAATTCAATTTTATGAAATCCTGTCAGTGCCTCACACAGTTATGGCAACAAATGTTTTTACTTCCTCTAGGAATTCTTCTATTCCCATCACCGTTGTCACCACAGGAGAAGCATCTCCTAACTTGTTGTCATTGGTCTGAGCCACTACAGTCTCGACCGCAACTACGTCGTACAGTGGCCCGTCCCCATCTATTGCGGTGGCCACACCTCCCTTCACACCTAGTGCGACATGCCCTCCGTTCTCATACGGTATGCCTAGTTCGGGTACCAGTCCTGCACTCACTTACTCCACTTTACAGACTTTGGGTCTAGGGGCAGGGAGCTCTAACGCTCCTCTGCAAGGTCAACTTGGGGGCATTCCTGTCCCTTTTATTGTTTTTCCTTACGCTGAAGGTCGTATCTCTCCGTCATCCCCTTCACTTGGTGGTCTGCATCAGCAGTCTGCTGGGCAACCTGCACACACGAGTTCACTTGGAGTCGGGGGTCAAGGAACACCTGCGCAAACTCTGCCGGTAGGTTCGTCACCGTTTGTTTGGAACGGGACGTTTCGTAATAACACTTTCGCATCCACTGCTTTCCCATCTGGGGGCACACCCATTTTTGGACAGTCTACTCCGGCACAAGGTACTATTCCTGCACCGGGGGCACATATACCAAGACCTTGGAACTCAGGACAAGGATCCGTTCCTTCCTCTAGAATGTCGTTCTGGGGTAATTCTTTCCACAGTCAATGGAACCCCGGACAGACTTCTATGCCTCTCCCATTAGGACCAGCATGGGGTAATCCTTCCCAAATTCCGTCGAACACAATGAATGCCCAACATCCTATGTCCTTCATGGGGAATCAGCCAATGATGTCTCCACAGATGCAAAATCCTTACACTGGTCAGGGCCATTGTTTCTACCAGAATCTGGGCCAGTAGCCAAACTTTTCCTGGCAACCTGGTGCTAGTCAAACTCCAGGACCCTTTTTCCCAGGCTATCAGCAGCAACCCAAACTACCATTCCTGGCGACGTTACACTTGCCAGATTTGACACGGTTGTTAAATGATCCTATCTGTCATGATCCACGTTGGCCTCCTATTCCAACCAAATTGCCTTCGGACATTCCAAAGTTCGAGGCCAAGCCTAATGACGATCCAAGTGATAACGTGACTACTTTCCATCTTTGGTGTTCATCTAACTCATTGAAAGATGACTCTGTCCAGTTGTGATTGTTTCAACGCACTCTTATTGGGAGTGCCGCGAAATGGTACATAGAGCTTGATCGCTCACGATACTCTTCTTTTGGCGAATTGGAGATGGCCTTCCTTAACCATTTCCAATTACCTGTGAGATACGACGTCGGCACAGAGTTGCTAGCCAATTTCAAACAGACGACAGTAGACCATATCTCTGATCATATCCAAGAGTGGAGACGCCGAAAGAGTCTAATCAAAGTACCAATCCCACCAGCATTCCTGCTAGAGTGGTTCCTTAAGTCTTTAGTCCCACAATTATCCAAAGACATCACGACTTCAGGAGTTTTCTCCAAAGAAGATGCCATCATGAGGGCTCAACGGTTTGAGCTTATCTATTCTTAGTCTAGTTTAATATACAACATCCTGCTAGATGCTCCATGATTAATACTGGATAAAACTAGACAGAGAGTTGGGCCACATGCCGATGGTATTGTTGGTTCAGCACAAACCAAGCCCGCTGAGCAATTGACAAAAAAATTGCAACTGTTATCTATCCAACACTCAGCGGCCAACCAGACTACTGCTTTGGCTGCTCCTCCTACCCAAACGTCGGAAGTACACTCTGTACAGACAACTAACCCAAAGGCCAACCAGCAGCCTGAAGGGAAGAAAAAACAACGAAATAAGGGTAAGGGGGAGAAGAAACCCACCGATAATGCTGGCGATGGCACCACGGAAAAGTGGAAGGCGAGGTATCCGTGCAACTTGTGTGTGGAAGATCACCTGACCCATCTATGTCCTTGACTTGCAGAGGCCCAGAAGTTTGTCACGCAGCAACAACAAGCCATGTTGACTAATCCCTTTCAGCATGGGCAAAATTTAACTCAAGCCTCTACAAGTGCTGAAGGGGGCAGCCAGGAAACCTGCCCTCCTCCAAACAATTCCTCATCTGTGAATGTATATATGGTTAGGGGTGATGCTTTAATAATGACTAGAGCACATGACTATAGTAAACCAAGCACCTCTGAGAAGGGTAAATATGTTGAAATCCCATCTCTTCCTCTACAGATTGAGAAGACATTGGGAGAAATGATGACACGCATTCCAAAGGGTGCATTTAAGAAAGATTCTCACAATCCAAATGCAAGGGCCGCCCAGAATTACTCTGTGGTGGAAGATTTATCCCAAACCCCTTGTGCTATGTCCGCTTTGGAGGTCCTCCAAAGTTGCCCTGCTCAGAGAAAAGCCTTGTTGACTACTTTAGGCTCTACTGAGATTTGTAACCTGGGTACCATCATGTTAGATACGACTGACTTGAAACCTCATTTGCCTTACCACATGGCATTTTAGATAGTAGTGGCTCATCCCACGATAACTTTTACATGGAATATCTTCCGCACGGTAATCGACGAGGGCGCTTCGACTTGCGTTATGTCGTTAGCATGCTGGAAAGCCACTGGTCAGCCCGACTTGTCTCCATCACCTACTCTCCTCACTGTGTTCTAAGGTCGTTCATTCCGACCACATGGCATCATTCCTTCTTTCCCTGTGCAGTTAGGAGGGAAGACCGTTTGTATTGAAGTAGAGGTAGTCGATGCCCCCCTCGACTACAATCTCTTGTTAGGTCATAGTTGGACTTATGCTATGCAATTTGTGGTCGCTACAGTTTTTTGAGTCTTATTATTACCGCACGAAGGCTGGATAGTGACCATCGATCAATTGTCCTTCTCTAGACCTGACCCATATTTGGGGGAATCCATGGTTCCCATGATTGATAATCCTCAAGCCGATGTCATTAATGTAGGATTTGGTTTGTGCCCATCTTTGATGGGTACTTTCGATTATCCACCTCCTCTTGGCGATGTCAAGTTTATATCAACTCACCACAAGGCTGAGATTTTTCACGTCTCTTCGTTCCGCACGACTTACTTTTAGGATCCCTGGATTCTTCCTTCCCCATCAGCCACGATGGATGAGACAGGGCACTACGGCATGTCCATGCCCTTGTCGGCTTCTGAAGTAGTGTACTCTTTGGTCCAGCAAGCTTTAGCCACCCCTGATCCAACTCCCGCACAAGAGTTGGATCCACCTTTAGAGCCTATCTGGGCTCAGGGTTCTCTTGCCAACACCGATTCGTTAGACTTAGTCTTTCCTTCTGATGAAGCAGTAATCGAAGCAATGACTAGTCATCACAGATCATATTTCCTCCCAGAGTTAAGCCGAATCGAGGTAGGAGAATTCACTGTCACCATGACAGGAGATCAACCATGTCCCATTAACCTCTTAGCTATACAGGAAATTTATGCTGAGGGAAATATGGCGACTATCGCTGCCACTATACCTATCAACATCTCCCGAAACCTTGGCATCGTGGAGAATGCCTTGGTCAGAGCGGATTTCTCCCCCAAAGAGGTTCAGATTTACACGGATCTTTTCAATGAATTTCGCGACGTTTTTGCCTGGTCTTATAAGGAAATTCTAGGCATCGATCCGAAAATAGTTGAACATGAAATCACAACATATCCTGATGCTAAGCCTATTCGACAGAAACTCCGTCCAGTCAATCCTAGGAAAGAAGCAGCCATCAAGAGTGAAGTTGAGAAATTGCTCAAGGCAGGGTTCATTTACCCGATTCATTTGACTCAGTGGGTGTCAAACCCCGTGTCGGTCGATAAAAAACAAGGCACGATTCGTGTATGTACCGATTTCTGTGATTTGAATAAGGCATATCCAAAAGATAATTATCCAACCCCATTCATCGATCAGATCATTGATGAATGCACCGGTTGTGAAGCCTTTTCATTCATGGATGGTTTTTCAGGATATAACCAAATCCAAATCAAACCTGAGGACCAACACAAAACGACATTCATTTGTCTATGGGGTACATTTGCCTATCGCAAGATGCCTTTTGGTCTCAAGAATGTTGGAGCCACTTTCCAGCGGGCCATGTATTTTGCGTTTCACGACCTCAAACATATATTCGAGGCCTATCTAGATGATTTAGCATCATGCTCTTGCAAGAGAAAGGATCATCCTACACACCTCAGACTAATCTTCGAACGTTTTCGCTACTTCAGTATTCGCTTGAATCCAAACAAGTGCAACTTTTTCATCATGTCAGGACATTTGTTAGGTTTCATCATTTCAACAACAGGGATCATGGTCGATCCTCTTAAGGTGGAGGCCATATTCCAGTTTCCCCCCCCCCACGCACAATCTTACAACTTCAAAGTCTTCAAGGCAAGGCGAACTTCTTACGACGCTTCATCACCAACTATGCCGAAATCACCAAGGGCTTTATGCATTTACTGAAGAAAGATGTTCCCTTTTTCTGGGATGAAGCTGCCCAATGCTCTTTCGACACATTAAAACACGCCCTCACTACCGCACCTCTGCTACGACCACCTAATTATAACAAAGACTTATTATTATATCTAGCTGTCGTAGAGTCAACCATAGGCATGGTTTTAGTTCAGGAGTATGATTCGTTTTCCGAATACGTGATCTATTACCTGATTCGAGGCCTCATAGGACCGGAACTTAATTATACCCATCTCAAAAAACTTGCGTTGGAAGAAGTACATGTTGTTCAATGGTTCCGTCACTATGTTATGTTTCGCAAGACCACCGTCGTTGTCGTCGTGAATCCATTCCAGTACATGTTGACATGAGGAGTTATCGGCGGAAAAATCAGTAGATGGATGGTAATACTCCAAGAATTTGACTTAGAATTTGTTTCAGCCAAGTCCAAAAAGTCATTGGTCTTCGCGGAACTTATCTCGGAGCTTCCGGTTGAGTCAGGTGACGTTGTGCCTGAGGAATTTCCTATCTGGGGGGATATGTTTTTGATTGAATCTTCAGACCCCTGTTATGGAGATATACTGATCTATCTCCAGACTTTGAAGTGCCCCACCTCTGCTTCTCATGATGAGCGTCGGTGGATACGCCATCAGGACAAGAACTATTTCATACTCAATGATATGTTGTATCGGAGAGGTGTAGACTGCATCTTGCGTCGATGTCTCACTCATGAGGAGGCCTTCATAGTGCTCAATGATTCTCATACAGGAGCCTGTGGTGGTCACTTATCTGGGTTGGCAACAGCCCAAAAGATTTTACGAGCAGGTTACTTCTGGCCCACACTTATGAAAGATTGTATCGAGTCAGTCAAGAAGTGCCATCTGTGCCAAATCTTCTCACGGAAGATGAGGGCACATCCAGCTCCCATGTTTCCTGTCATCACAGTTGGTCCCTTCACTAAATGGGGGATTGATTACACTACATGCAACCCCCCGTCTGCAAGGGGGCACCGCTATATCATTGTAGCTATCGACTACTTCACTAAGTGGGTCGAAGCTATGTCGACGTTCAAAGATGATGGAGAGACTGCAGCTCTCTTCTTATTTAACCAAATTATAGCATGGTTCGGCATCGCGAGAGATATTGTCACTGACCATGGTAGTCACTTTCAGAACCAAATGATGTCTGAGTTAATGTCAAAGCTTGGGTTATGGCAAGAACATTCATCACCTTACTACCCCCAAGCCAATGGGCAGGTGGAAGCTGTTGACAAAACTCTTAAGACGATTCTACTGCGAACTATGAACTCATCCAAGTCAAATTGGCATTTGGTGTTATACTCGGCATTATGGGCTTACCGAACCTCAGTTAAGACTACAACCAATTTCTCACCTTTCCAACTCGTTTACGGGCTAGAGGCAGTCTTTCCCATCGAATGTCAAATTCCATCTCTGAAATTGGCAGTACAGTAATTGCCAGACACCTCTCTGCTTGAAGAACGATTAGTACACCTTGAGCAACTTGATGAACAGTGTCGTGATGCAGCCCTGGCCAATGAGGCTCATAAACATAAGGTCAAGTGTCAATATGATAGGTCCGTTCGTCCTCGGGTTTTCTCTGAGGGGGACCTTGTCCTGGTCTATGACCAAGATAAGGACCCCCTGGGGGCAGGAAATTTTAAACCTATGTGGTTTGGACCCTTCATTACTAAGGAGGTTTTAAAAAAGGGCACTTATCATCTGGTCGATTTTGAAGGGAATGCTTTGGCGGAGCCTAGAAATGGGCTCTACCTCAAGAAGTATTACTCATAGAACGGTCACTATGGGTAACTTTTTGTAACATATGTATAGTCTTTGTACTATTACTTTTTACATTTCTTTTAAAACATGTTATGGACGTGTCATTGATGTTATCTTTCGTCAATATGGTAGATGTCAAGTCGACACACGCGGAGGCTTGCCTCCGCAGCTTGGGTAATCTTTACACCACAGGGTCAGTTGTTATCTTTTGGAGCTATATGCTTACGTGACACCACAAACAATGTTGTTGAGTATAGTGCAGTTATTGAGTTTCTTCATGATGCTTTGTCATTGGGTATCTCTCGTCTCTGGGTCTATCTAGACGCTCAACTGGTTGTGTCACAGCTAAATAGAATATACCGGGTTCATGACCCAACTTTACACCGACGATTCCTTAGGGTACGTCTCTTGGAATGCAATTTTGATTATATTACATATTTTCATGTTCCTAGGAGTCTAAATCAAATCACAGATACTCTAGCTAATCACATTTTAGATTGGCATCTTGCCCACATATAAAAAGATCATGAACATAAACATGTAAATACATTTTTGCACACATAATCCATAAGACACACAAAAAAAGTAAAAATCATATATAAACATCATAAAATCCTCAGAGTACAGAGATGGGTGCAAGCGCCTCAAAAAGTGGGAACCATAACGAGTCACTGGGGCTTATTCCCTCAAAAAATATATACATATTAGTGCTCGTGGCACATAGAAGTCTAAAGTCTGTTCAGGGCCTATGGGCCCTGTTATAATCATATACAGCCTGACCCAAATGCCTAAACAATTGGACCCATGTCCGAGGTACCCCCACAATATGAGTCTGCAAAGAGGGCGGCAGGTCCTCTATCTCTACCACGGGAACTGTGCGAGTGAGCGTAGTAAAGTTTCGCTCAATATGCCTCAGGACCCTCTCGGCCTCTCCTACTGGGAGGTTCCCTGCTACTGTTGCTCCTCCAGTGGTGGAAACTGCGGCTTATGGTCGTGGGCGATGCTTGTTCTGTGCATAGTTGGCAGGTCGCATGGGTCCCACATCTGCATGCAATAAACGTTCACCCATCAAAAAATCTGTTATACAAAAACATGATATATATATATCAAAAAAGACATAAAAATTACATATGCAAACAAAAAAACTAGATAGGTGGAGACTTACCCATCTCCCCTCACTCCTCACCAGGAGGCACTGGTATCGCTGGATCTCTGGAGAAGTCGATCCCCGCATATGGGTAGTCCTCAATAGCTGGGATCTGCCATGACAGCCAGGAAAAAAATTTATCATTGAAGGCCTCTACGATCCTTCCACCACCCTGTCGCGGAAGCAACACTGCCCATCTGCATACTGCGGGGAAAGTAGCCAGATGTCCTCGTACTGTCAGCCGAGGACTAAAACATGGAACTCTCTCGAAGAAAAACGAACACAGGATGGTCCCAAACCCAAAATTCCTGTGTGTCCATTGTCTGCAAGCTGTCAACTGACCCGTCATGCTCACTAGTAGTGTGGTACTCCAATCAAAAATTTGTACATTCATGCATTGGATTGCACAGTTCATCTGTGCACGCGAAGCCTGATGCACGGCTGCGGAGCCGGTAATCCGCCCAATGAGCGATAAAATAGTCTGAAGGGCGAGGCTGGTAATCCTACTAACGGGTACCGAGGAAGATCTCTAATTGGTCCCAACCTTACAATACTCCTCTATCAGCTCCAAGACTTTGCTCGGCCCTGCAGGAAAAGTCTGAAAGTTGACTGGTTCCCCTCTCCTCGAGAGGCCAGTCAAAAAATAAATATCCTTGGTGGTGGTCACCAAGGATTACCCCTCTATCATGAAAGCCTCTGCATCAGGGTGCCAATAGTCAACCAGGGCATTCAGTAGCCTTGGTTGCGCACGCATAAACAGACACAAAAAGAATTTCACTAAACCACACTGCGTCAGTACGGACATAACGTTCGGATCTGTGGCCACTAACTCATTGGTGGCCTCGTGCTCCCTATCCCTCCACTGAACATACATCCTTCCAACACAACAAAGAAAAAAGGGGGGGTCGGGACTTGTTTAGATTAAGTTTTACATCACGCGGGGGGCATCCGCGGCCTGTCGAGGCGACAGTCGCGGGTACCCGCGGGCAGGCTTGGCTCTGCACGCGAGTACCCGCGGGCTGTCCCTGGACAGCCCGTGTTTGCCTAGGGCCAACCTCTTTGAGGTCGACGCCCACCCCCAAAATCAACTAAAAGCAAGAAATGAAGTATTGAATAACAAGACAAGGGAGTTTGTACTTACTTGGTCCAAGCAGAAGTCCATTTCTTCCATTGTAGCTCCCGGAATCACGATCTTTGGCAAAGGGCATCTTTTGGCTCCAGAGTCAATTTCCAAATCAGCAATGGTGATAATGAGCTGCCAACTTCTATTTATAGACATTTTGGCCTCTTTTTATCACTTTTTTGGGCCCCTTTATCAGTTTCTTTATACCAAAAACCATTTAGAGTGACCCAGGAGTTATATGGGAGGGATTTGATTAGGTATTGGGACATTTTTTATTGAGTTTCAAAAAATAAAAAAATATATTGACGGTCCATAAAAAATAAAAAATAAAATTTCAAAAAAAATCAACTTGAGCATATAGGGTAGGATTTCATCCCGACTGTTGCATCTCGTTGCCTTTTGTTCTTATGATATAGGATCGATCCCATCCGGTTGTGGCACGAAACCGTCATATCTTCTCTAGAAGTGTCGCAACTTGGTGGTAGAGCTTACCGAAACATGGATGCCCTAGGTAGGTCCTGGTTGCATTATGGTGTCCATGTCGTTTCTAACAACACTGTAGGCTCGGGAGTCCGTATAGCCTTTCCTAAATATGAGTTTGAGCCTCATTCACATGGGTCTTTTTTCACTCTTTGTCTTACCCCCCAGACTCCCAAAACATAACGGGTCTCCTTTTAAGCCCTTTTTAGACCCTCTAAACATGAAAAGATTGCCGAGCGATCTTGTGATCTTTCACGCTCGTTAAACTGAAATTTGAAGTCACGTCTGTCCAGCGGTAGTTTACCCCTTTTTCGGTCTGGATGGTCAAACTGTATGAACAAAGATATACTCTATTGAATTCCAATTATTTAGAAGAGTATCCTCAGGTAAGATTTTATTCCTTTTTCGGGCCTGAGGGACTAAATTTACGAAAAAGAAACCCCCCCGGAGTCCATAGTTAAGCTCTTTTCAGACTCCCTAAAATTGAAAAGATCGTCGAGTGACCTTATTCTTTCACACTCGTTAAACTGGTCCAGAAGAACATTCCTGACAGAGTCCATAGTTAAGCTTTTTTCAGACTACTTAAAATTGAAAAAATAGTCAAGTGATCTTGTCCTTGTCACACTCATTAAAATGGTTTTGAATTGACGTCTAATTGGTGCTAGTTTACCCCTTTTTCGAACTGACTAGACTATCGTCGAAAAATATACCCCAATGGAGTTTCCTTTTATTCTTTTTCAGACTCTCTAAATATGAAAAAACACCAAGCTTCCCTTCTTTGGGCTCGTTAAACTTACATCGAAGGACGTTACCATTGTGTGTTCTATCAACCGCATTTGCATCCTTTACCCATCAGCCTAGTAACAGTTTGCCTTTGCGTCTTAACACCTTTAGACACTGGAGGATTTTTCCCGAGTATCATTTCCCCAGAACATCAGTCTTGTCCTTGTGCCTTGAGCTTGTATGTTTGTTGTACTCATTCCTCCAATGTAACGTAATATTCCTTTATTCTTTTTTCAAAATCATCAAAAAGAACAAAAAAATCAAATATACCCCAAAAAGAGGATGGGAAAAGTATTTTCTTTATTGGCAGCATAATGAGTCTCCCTTGGATGAAGCACATCTGTCTATTTGATCATCAGACTATGGGATGTAGTACGACCTTAGGAAGCTTTGCTCGCTATATAGAGTTGTGTCCTCCACCGGTTGGTTACTCTTCCAAACATATGGAGAGTTTGTGTTGCCTCCTGCTTCGTAGACTTATGATTAACAGATATGTTTCCTGAGTCTTATCACTTGTCGTGCTATTATCCAAGGGGAGTTTTTCACTGAGCTTGAGTCGGCCCCTCTGCAATATGTCTTTTGTCCACATACCCGGCCATCCTAAACGTCCAATCAAGTCCTTGTTCGAAATCACTGAAGCCTTCAGTCTGATCATCAAGATTATCAATTTTTTCCATGCCTGACGAGTCGTCGAAGACCTCTAGGTAGTGCATTCGTACACTCATATTACACTCCTACACTAGTTTTGAAGATTTTGAAGTTGTTTCTTGAGCTCTAAAGTCCTCATCTCTAGCCATCAAACCTTATCAGCTTCTACGAAGATGGATACTTTGCATGTATATCTTTTTTATTTCGAGATGTAGATCCGCTGTGTACTGTTCGCGGCTACACTTTATATAGTTATATGACATGGATCTACAGTGTATTTGATTGGTAGCCATGC
>WSFP011390927.1:0-28092 GCA_009831015.1 Picea engelmannii | reverse complement strand
CTTAACTGAGAAACGTCAAGATAATTTGAGACATTTGGACTGGTACCCAACCAAACCAGTAGTCCCACATTTAACCCAGGAATGTACAAAGTGGACATCAAAGGGACACCAATGTTTCTGAAGAAAGGAAAAGCACAAGAATCCCCTTGTGAAGGGGTCACTTGGTTGGTATCATCCAAAACTTTATCCATGAATATATTATGCACAGGTTCTCCCCTTGCGGGATCGTTCAAGTCCGTAAAAGTCTCACACACTGACTCTAGCGAACCAGTGGGATAAAAACAACACCTATAAAGAGGCGGCTCCACATTTCTAAGAGGAAGACTGAAAATTCCTCATGACCAATAGAGTGGGTTGTCTACCACCCTATTTCATAGACCCAAAGTAATGAATGACTAAATCACTAAGGAAAACTAGGGAGCACAAATCACACACTAAAATTTCCTAAAGGAAAATCAAGCAAACGACTATCTAGTAGGAAGGACAGTTACGCCAATCGACACTAGAGAAACTAAAACACAGAAGCATAGAAGAACCCTCTAGATATACTCTGTGAAGTACGATCCAACATCTGCCCCAGGTATCATGGTATACCCTCCCATTCACCCGTGTAAGTCCATAGAATATGGGAAACTAAGTTTCTAGCTCGCATTCAGTTACCAGACAGGCAAAGTCGACAGTCGGGCAGATCACAATGAGTAGGATAACAAATCTGAATCCTATCAAGGGTATCGAAATAAAATGGTCTGGAAGACAACGGAGGATCTCTAACGGATTCAAGGTCCGTGAATCTCTATAGGAAAATGCAGTCGGTATTACTCTCGAGACAGACCCTCAATATGTGTTCCCCACTACGTTCAGTCCAGCTTTGGAGGGGTTATCTTTGTTGCCTTTCCTCACACAACCTCGTGTTTATCCCCTGTGCTAGAGGGGGGTCCTAGATAACTTTTACAACACTGAACTTAAGCACTCCCTAACTCAGACTCCAATGTTTTATTTAGCGGCCTTGAAGAGTTTCCTCTCCGACCTAATTCAAGGCCCTAACCCTAAATTAGTTGGTTGACCTTACAAACAAAAAAGTCTAGTGTATTTTAGATTAAGCATTCCTTTTAAAGGCTTGGTTTACTCACAAGGTACGGTAGTGAAATTGATGTTGTTAAGACTCTTGAAAAAAATGAAACTTATAAGAGCACTGTAAAAGAAGGATTATCTTTCTTATTTTTCTTTTGAAATGCTTTCAAGATGAGACGAAAACACAAAGCTACGCTAATTCTTTTTCTTTTTCAAATAACAATGCAAAGGAAATGCAAATAAATAAAGAGACCTAACAAACCAATTTTTTATTTTTATTTTCTTCTAATCAAAGAAGAAATAACAAAAGATGCTAAAAGAAATTGATGAATACACGATTCTTAAAATGCAAGCTAAAAATAAGCTAAAAATGCTAGGAAACACAAGAAGATCAAGAATACAAGTAAACTGAACTCTAAACCTAGGCTATGGCTATTAACATAGACTCTGGACTGATCCAAGAAAACCCTGAGAAGTGTGAACCTCAATCAGGAAAGAGGCAAACTCCCTCTTTTTCAAAAAATTTATTGAAATAGAGACGTGGGTTGTTGCATCAGTAGCCTGTGTATGTACGTGGGCTATTTACTGAGAAAAGTGAATATGTATGTGGATTGACTCAAGATAGGGTGTGTACACCCATGTATATTTCCAAAAAATAAAATATCAAGCAGTCTTACAAGGTAGGGACAAATGGTATTGCACCTGAAGGTGACCAGAATCCCTTGACATACTCAGAAAACTCAAAGAAACTTGAAAGGCGAACAAACCAATCAAACAACACAAAATCCCTAAAAAACCCTAGAGGCTATCCCCAGTGGATTTGCCAGTTCTGTTAGCGGGAAATAACCCCCCTTTAACTACACCAAGGTTCAGAATGTAGGCAGAGAAAATAACCGTCTAAAATCTTAATTAATTCTATATACTACCCCAAACATACCAAAACTAGTATAAAAAAAGAAGAGAAAGGAGATCGGGTAACTATACCTCTAATCCCATGTCTAGTGATGTCTAGTGATGATCGGGTAACTGATTGCACGCCTCCTCCCAGGGATGACCTGCATTCAAATATTGACAAACAAAGAACAAAAAGCATGCTATTCCATATATAAGTTAAGTTTAGATGTTAGAATGTCAAGCATAAATCAATAAAAGTATTGAAGATACCATCATTTGGGATAGGTAAATGTAATTCTTTTTTTCATATCACAAAGATTATACCTTTACAATCTAAGTCACCTATCATTTTGCGAACCTAGTCTAGGCTCCTCTTCACCATGCTCCAAGTGCACCTTGTATGAATTTCTCCTCTCAACCTTCTGAAATATTCTATGGAAGGGAATGGGTTAAATGGAGGAAGAAGGGGCTAATGAGGGAATGTTGAGGTAATTTCTCACAAAAGGAAGCAATATCTTTGGAAATGAGGGGAAGTGAAATCGGGCAAAGTTTCACTGTTCTTATGCTTAGGTATGAAATGAGACCCAAAAACCTCCTTTTATATGCCAAAATGATGGTTATTCGGTTGGGTGATGGGCTATAGTAGGTGGATCAGTTGGGAAGCCTCCAATAGCCCATCAATTTCAACGAATTCCTTGCAAATTTTTATTTTTTGAAACTTTTGCAAGCATACGCGGGTTGTAATGGTGCAACATGCATATGTGCATGAGATGTAGTGGTGTATAAAGCATATGTACATGGGAAATAATGGTGCAAGGCGCGTACATATTCTAAAAATTATTTTTTTAAGAAGAGTTTCTCAGCAGTGCTTTGGAAAAAAATGCAAGTAAGAGGGGCAAGGCCATGTATGCATGTGTAGAGCGATTTAGGGCTATAAAAATCATGCCATTTCAACCAAGCTATAATTATTTATCTTAGAAACATCATTATACTATGGTGTGTAAGGTACATATCTCTAACAAGAGATATCATATTGTGATAAGTATCTCTCAAAAAGGATTTACTCACATATTCTCCCACATTGTCTAATCTCAGATATTTCATAGATCGATCACATCAATTGTCATCCAATGCCCTAAATTATTTGAATTTTTCAAAGACGTGATATGTATTCTTCAAGAAATATAGACAAGTATACTTGAAAAAACCATCAATGACAGTTGAAACATACCTTTTACTTGTTAATGATGGTTGGTTCATTATATAAAGGTCATTATGGATATGTTCCAACTAAGTCTTTTCTCACCATTCATTCCTTTTATCAAATGTATCATGGTGATGCCTTCTAGGCACACACCCTTTACATACACCATCAAGGGGAACAACCCTAGGAAGTCCACTAACCAAATTAAAATTCACCGTCAGTTTCGTACTATGGAAATTCAAATTTTCGAGTCTTTCATGCCAAATTATTCGTGGTCATCAATATCTACTATGAGTGCAGTTGGTCCTAGATCATACTTAGAGAAATCACAGAATGTACAGAGTCACTCCTTAGTCTCAATAAAAGCCCCAACAAAAACAACAATAAAGATATTTTAAATATATTTCACAACAAACCTATCAAGTCATAATTAAACATTCTTGCTAGTATGGGTTAGTTGGGGTACATAAAACAAATTAGCACTCAAACTTGGTACATGATACACATTAGTGATCACATGATTTTTACATTCAATCCTACCACAACTAGAGACAATAAGTGTATAATAATATTCTATAAATATTTCTTCTTCTATACCTTTTTAATAATAATAAAAAGAGAATCATATTTAACCATATGATGGGTACAAAAAAAGTTGACTATCCTTTTGCATAACCCAAATTTCATCGATCTTATTGAACAAAGTCCTTAACTTATTCCATACTTGATTTGGATAGTTGATCCCACTTGTATGAAAATGAATCTCCCTGGAGATGTAGGTCATTATAACTCTAATATCCTTGTCCTTATTCCCATCAATGAGGAAATTTTATGGATCATATTTAAGAGATGGAGTTGGAGTCTTTGTAAACTACGAAAGTGCTTTAATTTTCAATAGAATTTCCATGTCTTGTACCCACATACCATAGTTATGGCCATTCAAAACCACAAGGTCTTCCTTGGGACTCATAATCACTCTACAAATCTAAACCTTAATTCAATCTTCAAGTCAAAATCATGAGTTAGTATACCAAAGAGAATTGACTCATCATGAATACATGCAAGAAACAACCTTCAAAATGACTTGTAGACAATAAGCTATCTCTCAAACCAATATCTCTAATAACATGTTGGAGAACCAAAGAATTGCATAAATGAAAAGTTATGATTTCCAAGAAGAGGTCATCTCCAAGGACACACAAACATAGATCAACATGCAATGGATAAGACAAAAAATTCCATGATAGAATTATCATAGGATCATCTATATATAACCCAAAGTATAATTAACTTCCTTAGAATGAGGAAGACATAGTCAAATTTGATGAACTTAGGGACATGACCTAGATATCCCACATTTTTTCCTCAATCTATGCACCAATCAATTGAGTTGAGACCACCTTTCATTGGCCTTACTAACCAATCAACCTCTCGAATTGACTCCCTAGTTGACCTTCAAATATCCACTAACTCTTCAAAAGATCGAGATGTGAGATAAACATGTCATTCCAAAAATTGTTTATGTTGTTAGCCAAGACATAGTTTGTGCATTTCATATTACATGCTAATTTCATTTCATTTCACTCATATCTAGATTATGAAAATTAGGCAATAACTAGAGAGCTTGTCATTTCAATAGAGAAATGTTTAATTGGGACCTTTCATCAAGTAACCCTGTGAACTTGACAAGAGTCATGTGCCCATGTCAATAGAAGGATAGGGAAATATAGGAACTCATCATCTTCTTGTTTATGTTATTTATTGGCTTCATTGAACCAATGAATTCTTTCACTAGAATTTCCAAAAAGAAAATTAGCAGTTGGGATATTCCTACTTGCACTAGAACACAAGATCATAGTGATTTCCTAAGGGAATGTACACCAGAGAATGGAAATATCCAAGTTTTATTGTGTATGCTTATGAACACATGGTGTCATGGCTAATTGATGGTTGGATGAAGTACTTGGATATTTTTGTAGTGATGAGATTCGCTGAGTCATGCATGAAACGGTGTGGGTTGAATCTTATATTCATGTTGTTGTATTCAAGCTAGTGAATTCATAACATGTAACGTACCCAATCCCCAGCTAGGCCACGACATTTCTAAAACAATTGAATAAAAAATTATGATAACAAATCTAAATGTGGAAATAACACACACATGACATTCAAACTCATGCAACTATCCATACTAAATAAAAACATAAATGCAATTAATTTAAATGTTCACAACAAAAACTAAGTTCATAAAACATCATTCCACCACAAAATACAAATTCATATGTATTATCGCACAATTTTTAGTTTGGGAAAAGCCCAACCCAAGCAACAAGTGTAATACACAACTAGAGACACTTATCATTGTCACCTCAATATGTATCCCCCTCATTTTAGTGGACAAGTCCAACACAAGGGAGGCTTCTCGGGTGACCCTAGGGGGGTGACAAGGGGAGAGGCCAAGAGTTGAAGGGACCAGCTCTATAAGTCATGGCTAAGAAATCTTGATGCCTAATGGAGGATGCAGATGAGTCAAGCAAAAGGTTTCCAACATTGTGTACCTACAAAAAAATGTTAGACGAGACAAACCAAGACAATATATGATCATATAAGCCCCAAGGAAAGAGGGGAATAAAAAATAAACCTTGTTGTCCCAAAATTGCAGAAGTAAACAATTATATATCAGCAATGACAAAGTTACAACAGTTGTGAATTGCATCATCTAATCAACATATAATATTGGATAAATTAGCATGCACTTAGAGATAATGTTCCAATGCTTAAAACAACAAATTAGATGATAAAGGAAGGATGTAAAAATGAGTTTTCAACACAATATTATGAAAGCCGTATGGATATAGATTATTTTTTTTGCAACAACAAATTTCAACCGACAAAATCAACAAGCAATCCACCCAATCAATATGCCTTGACAGGTGGATCAAATTTCACTGCTTACACACAAATTTCAGCGGTCAAAAGTGAAGAAAACTTGTTGATAAAAGATAGTTTACTGCAGCCCTAATTGTTGTAGCTTAATGTCTATTAAAACAAACTAACCACTTGGTCAATCAATATGCCCTTGTAGCATAAGAGAGCCTAAAGCATTTAAAATCCAAATCCAACTTGAACAATTCCAAAAGCTCAATTTTCACATTTACCAAAGCAACAATTAAAAATCTCCAATGCAAAGTACTAGTGCCTTGTTATTAGGTGTATGGAGTCTCTTCCTTGGAAGGAAATTTAAACAAAGAGGAAGAAGATATATTTTTTTAGAGTTAAACCCTTATAAAACTCAACAATAATCCTTCCAAATCGTGTAGCTTGAAATCCAAGATGAACTAGGGTTTAAATTTTATCTAGTGGTGTAAACCTTCTTACTTCCTAGAGAAATAAACCCTAGCTAAGCCTTGCAACAAGGGTGTAAAACCTATTACTTATTTTTTCAAACATTATATTCCTTCAATAGAAAATAATAAATAAACCTTGGTGGAGGGTGTAAACCCTTTTACTCCTAGGGTTTAAGATAATTTTCTTAAATTTAAACAAGCAACATAACAAATAATTGCAGAAATTACTCATCAAATCCAAGAGAAAGCATGCAATAAACCATTTTTATGAAGATATCATCCACAATTTTCCAAAGAACACCACCAAGAGGATTCTCTAGCCTTTATTGCTCCAAATAACAAGTGGTGCATCCATTAGACAAGAAAAAGAGAGATAGTGAATTGTCCAGGAGAGCCGAAATTTCAGTCAAAGAGTTTTTTTCCAAGTGATGAGTTATAAGAAAATGAACATGAATTTCCTCATATTTATATGAGGAAAAACCAAGTCATTTTTGTCCACATTTGTCCACTTTTACATTAAAACCCTATGGTCATAACAAAAATTAACAATGCTTAATTAGCAAAATGTTTTGCTCTTTTTTCCCACATAGGCTACAAAATGACCAAAATTAAAAAAATGATGGGACATAATCCCATAAAAATCATCTTCAAGGTGGCACGTGTGGCCCATAAAACTACTCTATGTGACTAATTTTTAGATCTGAAAATTGTTTCCTAGTGAGCTAACAGTGAATGCTAGCTGTTATCACTGAACAATTTTACACTGAAAATTATTGACTGAAAACATATGCAGCGGAAACAACAAGATCATAGATGAATCATCAACACATATATGAGACACAAAATTTATATTTTGTAACCTTGTTAATTTCAAAATTTATGAGGGTAAAACCATCCCTCCCAGCTAATAAAAATCCACCAAAATATGAGGACAACCTTCTCCTCCAATAACCAAAAAAATTAGAAAACCAAACCTTAGCAAATCCCTGGAAATTTACTCTTCCCAAAAATCTACTGTAGACCACCTATACAACCTATTGACGTCACATGTACTGCTATTGACATTAGCTTGTTCGAACTTGCTCCTACCCAGAAAAAATTGTACAAATGTACATGATTGAATTTACTGCAACCCGTATACATACATGATTGTTCCCACTGCAACCTGCATACATATGCAATTCACCTTCCTACAACCCATGTACATAAACGATTGTTCCCACTGCAACCCACATACATACACGACTGTTCCCACTGCAACCCACGTACATGTACCAAAACCTGTATGAACACTCTGGTACAATTCACATGATTTATTTCGTTTGCGACTGCCTCTCTCCTAGACAAAATTTTCCAAAGTTATAGACATTTCTTCGTTGAAGTCACAAGCTCCTTGGCATAAGTGCAGACTAACTTATTCCAACTCCATCATTTCTCCACACACTCACTACACAATTAAATGTCATAATGACCTCTCTCCTTTATATACAATCCTTAGGGGTCATCATAGAAGCCCCTCCATAATTCAACATCAAGTTAGACTTTCTTGTGGGTGTGAAGCCCAAACACAAACCCTAAAATCCAATCACCAAACCCATGAAGCCCCATATTCATTCCAATGTAGGTTTTCACCAAACTAAGAGTGTAGTGTGGTGCCCATGATGATCCACGCATTCCCAACACCTAGGTTCATGTGAGAATACCTTCCCGAATCTACAAAAATCAACACTCCCTCTTAGTGAGAGAGGTATTCTCACCACACTCCACAATCACCTTGAAGTATATATTTCTCCCACACTGGATCTGATACAACAACTACTCTCCAATATTCCTAATTGGTTACCCCCTCTATCACTGAAGTAAACCCTCTCTCCAATCCTCCTGATTGGTTGCAGCCTCAGTCACTAAAGAAAATCCTAATTTCTGGCATGATCCCTCCCTAAAAGACACCCTGCTCCTAGAATCCCCTTATATTTGAACCTTCTTCCTAGCCATCTCAACCCATGACACCCTCCTAACAGTATAGGAAGATGCCTCTCTCCCATATGGAATTGGAGGTAGACTCTCTCTAGATGGTTAACTCTCCCTCTGAGTCTGGTGATTCCCTATAAATCCAATGAATCCTTTTGAATTTAGGATCCCTCTAAGTCAGCACAACCTCCAGAGCTACTTGTTCCTTTTCCATTATCCTTTTTATAGTCCTGGGAGGATGCTCCTCCCTTCCAGATCCTAAGGTTGACTCAATCTGAACTCTGGATCCCTATAATCTCGTATCATTAGTGGAGCTACCTGCTCCTCCTCATATATCTCTTGGCTCCTATTGGTAATAGTACACATAGACTGGCCCTCTTTAACTCCAATAAAAACTACTGATATGAAGCTAGATCTTTGGGAACAAACAATACATGACCATACTAGAAAAACACTGCATAGCCCTAGTCCTCAATCGTTGAGGTTGAGAACACACTCTTGGCACACATAGCACATTTTCCATTTGCAACATCCCTTGAATCCATCTAGAATGACACTGTACCAGATCCCTATACTACATGCCTAGTCTACATACCAATCTCATCGTACATCCATAAGTCTTAATCTATGAATCTCTCAAACAAATCTTGTGCCCCTACCATGTGTCGATGGCTTCCACTATATAATAACCATGCAATCCACAAAGGAAAGAATCCTACTTACCCAAGTCACAACCATCCAATGAACTTGTACCCAATTCCATCATTCAAGTCATCCCTGGACTCTAACTGAGTCTCCTCTTAGATATAATCATTCCATAGTATGTCAACCCCTGGAAAAAACTATTGTGCACATATCCCCTGCATAAATGGTTCTGAAGACCTGGGAAGACCTCTCAGTGTCTACACACATGCTGCAACTGATCATATGTCCTCTCTCTTAAAATTCCTGAGCTATAGATGGACACTTAGTCTAGTCCACTCTAGACCACCTTAACTCATCTCTGCAAGTTTCCTCATTCTCTTGGGTCAAATGTCTCAAAAATTATCATACCTCGACAATGTGCAACTCTCTATTCCGATGAAGACTCTATCTCATCAAACTGCCAAACGTTTGAAGCAATCTCATATGTGCCAAAGCACTTGAGTTTCACCCATCACAACTTAGTAGAAGTCCATACATAGGGTTGGAAATATTCCACACAACATATTGTTGTGATCAGGGCTCTCCACCAATCCACCAGAACTCCCAACTTTCCATACCATTGAGCTGCAATAGTCCACAACTCCTTGTATGGGGAGTCTTCTCCATGTCTCAAACCAAAGACCATCTAAATTGCTACTACCTGCAACAATCATTGTATCTCCCTCTCATAGCTAACTCCTCAACGCTGCTACAACTCCCTCTCAAAGTTGTCACCTGTGAAATGTCCAAATAGAAACAAGAAATATGCAACCAATTGTAGTAGGTATGTGTCTCAAAGATGATCCATTTCTCTTCAAATCCCAAGATATGATAGCATGTCAATTTTCACATGAAACTCTATATGACTAATTTTTAGATATGAAAATTGCTTCCTAGTGAGCTAACAATAAACCCTATTTGTTATAACTAAACAATTTTACACTGAAAATGATTGATTGAAAACATATGTAGTGGAAATAAAAAGATCAGAGATGAATCATCAATACACATATGAGACACAAAATTTATATTCTATAACCTTGTTGATTTTAGAAATTATTAGGGAAAAACCAACCCTCCCAGCCAATACAAATCCACCAAAATATTAGGACAACCTTGTCCTCCAATAACCAAAAAAATAAAAAAACCAAACTTCATCAAATCCCTATAAATTTCCTCTATCCACAAATCTATTGCAGAACACATGTACGACCTGCTGATGTCACCTATACTGTTATTGGTGTTAGCCTGTATGGACATGTTCCCGCCCAAAAAAAATTGTACAAATGTATGTGATTCAACTTATTGCAACCCACATACATACACGATTAACCTTCCTGCAACCTATGTACATACACAAATTTTCCCACTTCAACCCGCGTACATGTGAAAAAAACTATACGAACACTTTTGTACAATTCACACAGTTTCTTCCTTCTGTGACTGCCTCTCTCCTAGGCCATATTTTCCAAAGTTACAAACATTCCTTTGATGAAGTCACCAAGCTCCTTGGCACAAGTGAAGACTCACTTATGCCAACTCCATCATCTCTCCACACACTCACTACACAATGAAATGTCACAATGACCCCTCTCCTTTATATACAATCCTTAGGGGTCATCGTAGAAGCCCCTCCACAAGTCAAGAACAAATTATACTTTCTTATGGGTGTGAAGCCTCAACACAAAGCCACAAGTCCCATCACCAAACCCATGAAGGCCCAACTTAATTCCAAAGGTAGTTTTCACCAAATGAAGAGTGTAGTGTGGTGCCCATGATGATTCCCACATTCCCAACACCTAGGGTCATGTGAGAATACCTACTTGAACCTACAAAAATCAACAAAAGCATGATTTTTTTTATTTTTTTTCTTTTTTAAAAGGTCCTTCATTTTTATGGAGAAGTGTTTCATTGCTATCAGGACCATAGGGTGGGCATATAGAAGGATAGGTTATGGATTTTGACTTTTAAGTGCTAATTATAACACCTGATCCAAAAGGGATCCAAAGAAGACAAAGAACAACTCAGAACTTGTAGAAACAACCCATGATGCTTAGAATGGCCTCAACAGACAGAGAAAGGGAAAAAATTCAAAGTTATCAAAACTCATTAAAAATGACATCATCGCGAAGAGTGCACCGCAATATTTTTAATGGTGCAAACAACTCGTCAAATGGAGTTATGGATCGAAAGATATTCCCAGTCAAATTTTGGTCAACCTAGCCTAGTCAACAAGGGGATGAGTTAGCATCCGTACTACTGAAATTAACATCAATACAAATGACATTAGCATCCATACAACATATGTGGCATTTGCAGGATGTGACATGTGTCATGTTGACATCAACATGGTGATGTGGCATCACCAGAGGTTGCCACATGTCACTCATATTTGGCATTTCTGGGTCATTTCGTGGACCAATAAAATTGCTCCACATGGCAGTCCATACAACCACGTAGCAATACATACAGTGACGTGTCAACTAACATGAAAAGATGAGTTAGCAGACCGTACACTAACGTGATGATGCAACCCCCCCTTTCTCTCCTAAGGGTTATGCGACCTCCCGGTCAAGGATCTTCAACTCTGAGCCGAATTGGCTCTCTGAGACCTTGATGGTCTCACTTACGAACTACCACAGGTCCTTTCGGTTGTCTGTTGTTGGTTCTATGGCACCAGTGACCTCCTTCTTCACGCGAATAAACTCTTAGGTTTCATGCATGATCTCTCTTCTCGTTAGCCCCCTGTCGCATGTGACCTCGAGCTATGTCCTTGCGTAAGAGAACGATTTCGGGTGCGTCCAAGAGTGGTTTGGGATCAACCTCTTTTCTCCCTACAATTTACCTCCAGTTTCCATGTACCTCTTCATCGATACCGTGGTTTTGATTGCGTCCCGCCCTCAAAATTTTAATGTCCGGGCACTTTCTGGCCCCGCAATGAAGTGTGACCGTCGATCTTACGATATTGACGATGCGCCTGGACTGACAGCTGAGATTTTCCTCTTCCAAAACAATGATTTAGATATAGTTCTCCTGAATCAAACGGTTGATATTTACTTCAGGTATTTACCTGGATTCCATGGATTTATGCCACCTTCCCTCTAGATCGGACAATTGACGTTTACTTCAGGTCTTTATTAGAGATCCATAGATTCGTGCCACCTGATATTCAGATCTAACAGTTCATATCTACTTTGGATGATATGATGCTTGAGATTTACTTCAGATGATTGGACAGTTGAGAATTACTTCAGAGGATCAGATAGTTGAGATTTAATTCGGATGAACGAATGGTCCCAAATTACTTCGGGACTTCGAAACTTTGGCAAGTTCCATTTCTTGCATGTGCAAAACGCTAAGGCTCACACACCTTGATTTGATTGGATGGTTGTTGGTCCTCTAAATCGGTGATCCAACAAACACTGTCGCTCTCCCTCCCGACCTTCCAAATTCCTCTGACTTAGAATATTTTCTAAGTATCCAAAGGTCTCAACCTTTGCGCCTCCTGCGAGTCCATCTCTTGGAACTCAACTACACTTCTGAAAAGTGCTATCTCTCCTGAGCCTAGTCTTCGTGAAGATTTCGACTTCCTGCACACTCCTTTCATTTCATGGATTTCAATAAAATCATATCCGAAGGATTTCTTGAAAATAAATTATTATCGCCCTCCTGGCATTCTCCTTTTGCTCGATGCACACCTTGCAGAGCTCCTGCTTACAGAGTGTTCAGTAACTCTATCTCTCTCTCTATGAACCCAACACAAAGTTCTTCATGTGCACTCCTTGCACTTCTGTTGGTGAAGATTCAACGGTATCTCTCATGATCTTATATGAGGTTAAATCACCTCTATCAATGTACTCCTTACAGATTATGTGCACTCCTTGCACTCGAAACTCTCCTGAGAGAAACAATTGAAACTTATAATAACATATCACAGTTTCATACATTCATTTACAGAAACAACAATAATATGAAATTTGCAAGAAATAACAACATCCACACATTGGATAAATTTTCCTCTGTTATATTCATTCAAAATAAAAATGGCTACGGCTTTAATCAAACAGTAACTAAAAACTGAGAAATCTCCTACTAACTCGCAACAGCCTCATTTGGGTGTACAAAACCTCTATTTATCTCAGAGGGATCTTAGGGTTCCCCCTGAATACTTGTCTACTCGAAAACGAAAACCTAACTACTACCTAAGTTCTGTTACATTCAAGGTTAGGAGTGAAATTCCCAGATCCCTCATGATCATCAACTTCCAAGCGCTTGATCTTCTTAGATTTTTCCAATCAGCTCCAAAATATTCGCAGTAACTCCCAATGTTTCATATTCGGTAATGATCCCCAGGAATTGAGTTGTCCTTCCACATGTGCTCGCTGACGATGCTCATGCATCATACTCCCCTAGACAAAAATTTATGGACTCCTGTCCATGAGCTCCTGCACCAACTTTCCATGCTTCTCGATATCATCTTCATTTTCCCAACTAGCATCTTCTATTGGGTGTCCCTTCCACTTGAACAAATATTGAAGATGGGTCTTCTTCCTAGTCTTCCTGCTAATCCTCTGATCAATGATCTTCTCCATCTGTGGTTTTTTTGCTATAGGAATTTGTTTCTCCCACTGAATCTTATCTTGAACTTCTAATCCCTTTGATTCATATTCCCTATAAGGGTATAGGTCTAAAATGTTGAATATGGTTGATATGCCAACATCATATGGAAGATCAATCTCATAGGCCTTTGCACGAAACTTCCTTAATATCTTACATGGCCCTATCTTCTTCATATTCAACTTGTTATATGTTCCCCTAGGGAACCTTTCTTTCCTGAGATGTGCCAGAACCTGATCTCCTACTTCAAATTGAATTTCTCTGTGATGTTGATCAACTTTTTGCTTGTACTCTTGGTTAGAGCTCTGCAACTGTCCTCTGATCTAGCTATGGAGGTTTTTCATTTCTGCATCAAAATATTATGCTCCAACGCTTCTGATCTCACTCTGTTCCAAGTCTCTCAACTCAGATACTCCCCTAGGTTGCATTCCATACAATATTTGGAATGGGCTCTTTCCAGTGCTCCTATTCGGTGAGTCATTGTATGTAAATTCTTCTTGTGGAAGAATCTGATCCCATTGATTATGATGCTCAGTGACCAGACTCCTCAATAAGTTTCCAAAACTTCGGTTTAAAACCTCAGTCTCCCCATCTATCTGAGGGTGATAAGTTGAGCTGAAGGAAAAATCTGTGCCCAACTTCTTCCACAGTGTTCTCCAAAAATTACCAATAAATTTTGTGTCTATGTCTAAGACAATGCTCTTGGGTAGTCCGTGAAGTCTCACAACTTCCTTGAAAAATAGATTTGCAACATGTGTTGCGTCACTAGTATTCTGGCATGGGATAAAGTGTGTCATATTTGAAAACTTATCCACCACCAAAAATATGGAATCACATCCTCTTTGCGTTCTTGGTATTCCCAACACAAAATCCATGCTTATTTCATCCCAAGGCCTCTTTGGTATTGGCAATGGTTGATACAATTCAATGTTCTGTCTTTTTCCTTTTGCATGTTGGAATATTTTGCATTTGTTCACAAACTTTATCACTTATTTTCTCATACCTGGCCAATAGTATGAACTTCTCAACTGTGCAAATGTCTTATCATGGCCGAAATGTCCAGCCAATCCCCCACTATGCTTTTCCTTCAAAAGGTTATCCCTCATTGAGTATTTTGGTATGCACAATTGATTTCCCTTGAACAACAATCCCTCTTGAATCATATGTTTTTTCCACTGGCTCCTGTCTCTTAGCACAGGATTCACACATGCTTTGTATGCTTCCTTGAATTCTGGCTCATCGCGATACATATCCTTAAGGTGTTCAAACCCCAAGGTCTTCACCTGGAACTATTGCAGAATCAAACATCTCCTGCTCAATGCATCAATAACTTTGTTAGCATTCCCATCAATATGTTTTATGACAAAAGTGAAATTATGCATAAATTCAATCCACTTTGCGCCTCTAATTCAATTTTTCCTATCTAGTTATGAATTGTAAATATTGGTTGTCGCTATACAAGAAAAATTCTTGTGGAACAAGGTAATGTCTCCATTTCTTCAAGGCTTGAATTATGGCATAAAACACCTTATCATATGTGGAGTATTTTCTCGTGGTCTTATTCATCTTCTCACTGAAATAGGCAATCGATCTATTATCTTGGCTCAAAACTGCTCCAATTGCAACTCCACTTGCATCACATCTCACTTGAAATGTATTTCCAAAATTTGGTAAGATCAGAATTGATCGTTCTGTTATTTTTTCTTTCAGTATATTGAAGCTCCTCTCGACCTCCTCTGTCCATTTAAAAGACTTGTGCTTCTTATTTATTGTGTCCATCATTGGTGCACAAATTCCATTGAAATCTTTGATGAACTTCCGATAGAAACTTGCTCATCCATGGAAGCTTCTTACCTCAAACATACTCCTTGGAGATGGCCATTCTTTTATTGCTTTCACCTTCTCTGGATCCATCTTCAGTTCATTTGAAGAGATCACAAAACCCAAGTAAATGAGTTTTTTCTTCATAAAATAGGACTTCTTCAGATTTATCAGTAGCTTCTCCTGCTATAGTCTCCTCATCACTAGTGTCATGTGTCTAAAATGCTCCTCTTTAGTCCTGCTAAAGATCAATATATCGTCCAGATACACAACACAAACTTGCCAATGAAATCTTTCAATATTTCATTCATCAACCTCATAAAAGTACTCGAGGCATTTGTTAATCCAAATGGCATAACAAGCCACTCATACAAACCTTCATTTGTCTTAAAGGTTGTTTTCCACTCATCACCTTCTCTTATCCTTATTTGGTGATATCCACTTTTCAAATCTATCTTAGAAAAGAAATTTGCTCCACTTAAACAATCCATTAAGTCATCCATTCTTGGCAAAGGAAATATATACCTGATGGTGATCTTGTTAATGGATCTTGAGTCTATACACATTATCCATCCTCCATCCTTCTTTGGACTCAACACAGTTGGTACTGCACATGGACTCAAGCTCTCTCTGACCAACCCCTTATCTAACAATTCTTGGACTTGGTTCTTTACCTCCTCATTCTCTCGAGGTGTCAATATGTATGTTGATTTGTTTGTAAAAATTGATCCTAGTATCAAATCAATATGATGGTTGATACTTATGATGGGTGGCAATGAGTTAGGAAGATCATCCACCACTATTTGAGTAAAATTATCCAATAATTAATGAACTTCTTCAGGCAAATCATTGATCGAAGTACTTGTAAGGATAACTCTGGGTTTCCTCACCACATCAAACTGCATCTCCTGTTCTTTCTTAACTTCTTTGAAGAGTTCCTTACCACTCATGAGAAGTATGCTTGTGATGGCTTCCTCTTTCACTTTCTTCTCCTCTATTGGCAGCGACATGTGCGTCCTACCATTCTTCTCCAAGGTGTATGTGTTCTTCCTCCCATCATGAATGATATTCCTGTCAAACTACCATGGTATTCCCAACAAAATATGGCATACATCCATGGGAATTACATCACATAGAATTTCATATCTATATCCTCCTATCTTAAATTCAACCAAGCATTGTTTAGTAACTATTACCTGGTGTCCTTTCTACAACCATGAGACTTTTTATGGTTTCGGGTGTGCATTTGTCTCCATCTCCAATTTCTCCACCATCTTTGTGGATACTAGGTTATTAATGCTCCCACTATCGATTATCACCTTGCATACTTTGTCTTTAGTATTGCAAGTTGTCCTGAATACACTGTTCCTCTGCACTGGATTTTCAACTTCTGCCTCTGGTTTTAAGAGAACCTTTCTCAACATCAGGGATGTTCCATCCTCTGCTCCTTTTGCTTCAACATTCCTTCTCTGTGCTTCTGAAATATGAGCTTTTCCTCCTCCTTCTTTATTTTTCTCAGGACATTCCCAAGACATGTGCCCTATATTTCCACATGCATAACAACTTACTTCTCCTCTACTTCTTCCTCTTCCTCGAGAAGAACTTCTTCCACCATATTGTCTTCCTCGAGAACTTCCTCCTCTTTCAGAGTGACTATGTGGTTTCTCAATCTCGTCTTTGGATTTATGTGCCTTTTCATGGGAAACTCCCTTGCCTTTGTTCAGGACTGGGCTTTTACCTCTGCCTCACTGGCTTTGTTTTCTAGTCAACTTCTCCTTTGCCTTTAGTGCAAACTGATAAGCATCCTCTAGTGTCCTTACTAACATCATGCTGATATCATCCTAGATTTCATACCTCAGGCCATTTATATACCTGAAATTTTTTTCTTCATCTTTCTCTCTTTGTCCATTTCTGATGTTCATCTTGTAGAAATCCTCTGTGTACTCCTTAACTATCATACCCTTCTGCCTCAGGTTCTGCAAATTTCTGAATAGATTGATTGGATAATCTTTGGGCATGAATTTAGCCTTCAACTTGGCTACCATTCTATCCCAATTATTTATCTTTTGTTTTCCTTTTCTTCTCCTCTTAGCCTGCAGTTCATCCCACAATAGTGTTGCAAGCCCTTTTAGTTTGGTGACAACATGTCTCACCCTTTTCTCTTCATCGACATCTCCATAGTCAAAATATTTTTCCATGGATATTATCCAATCCAACAGCTCTTCAGCATCCAAATTACCTTCATACATTGGGACCTATATCTTGGCTCTAGCTCCCTATCTAACAACTTCTCTCAGCAAGCGTTCTTCATCAACATTTTCCCCTGCAACTTCTTTGACTTATACTTCTTCACTCTTGGCATCACTGATGTCTCCAAAAATAGGTGCTCCCCTCTGTGTTGCCTCCATTGCCTATAATATTTCACAAATCTCTCACATTTCTTTTTCTACAACCCGATTGGATAAAGGTGGCTCCACTTGTCTCCTCGGTCGCATTGTGCTGACGATCTCTCACACACAGAGTAAAACTTCAAGTTCTTTTGCCTCCTCTCCTTTGCTTGTTGTCTGCAAGCAAAAATTAATCTTTGATACCACTTGATACAACCCCCCCTTTCTCTCCTAAGGGTTACGCGATCTCCCAGTCAAGGATCTTCAACTCCAAGCCAAATTGGCTCTCTGAGACCTTGATGGTCTCACTTACGAACTAACACAGGTCCTTTTGGTCCTCTGTTGTAGATTCTATGGCACCTGCAACCTCCTTCTTCATGCAACTGAACTCTCAGGTTTCAGGCGCGAGCTCTCTTCTCTTTATCCCCCTATCGCCTGTGACCTCGGGATATGTCCTTGCGTAAGAAAATGATTGCAGGCGCATCCAAGAGTGGTTTGGGATAAACTGCTTTTCTCCCTGCAATTTACCTCCAGTTTCCACGTACCTCTTCATCGATACCATGGTTTTGATTGTGGCCCGCCCTCAAAATTTTCACATCTAGGCACTTTTTGGCCCCGCAATCGATCATGACCATCTATCTTATGATCTTGACGGTGCTTCTAGACTGACAACTGAGATCTTCCTCTTCCAAAACAACAATTCAGATCTAGTTCTCCTGAATCGAACAGTTGATATTTACTTCGGGTCTTTACCCGGAGTCCATGAATTTATGCCACCTGCCCTCTGGATCAGATGATTGACGTTTACTTCTGGTCTTTATTCAGGATCCACAGATTCATGCCACCTGTTGTTTAGATATGACGGTTAATATATACTTTGGAAGATCTGATGCTTGAGATTTACTTTGGACGATCGGACGATTGAGAGTTACTTCGTATGATCGGACGATTGATATTTACTTCGGACAATCGGACGGTCCCAAATTACTTTGGGACTTTGGAACCTTGGCAAGATCCCTTTCTTGCGTGTGCAAAATGATAAGTCTCGCGCTAACATTTTAACGACATGGATCCACAATGTATGATTGGTGGCCATGGCCTACATTTATGATTTCATTCATTTGTGATCTGATCATGGGAATGCCTACCTCAGAACTGGTATTATATTCTCCAGATGCTTGGTTGTTTACAAGTTTCCGATTAGGTGCGCTCCTTGTTTCTGACACACACATGCATTTTACAAAGTATTTCGTCTGTCACAAGTTCGAGCCTCATACTTTGGGGGAATTGTGTTACACATTATTTTGGTCACTCTGGTGATGTCTCTACAGTGATGTGTTCAAGCTCCCACAAGGAATTTTTGCCTAAGAAAAGTGATTGTTGTCTTCCTCTACAAAACATATTTTTACAGTGAGTTTGTAGGCTGCATATGGTGCAGGATGTGGGAATCTCGATTCTCGCAGGAAACTCTATACCTAGACTACGAGGTGTTCGCAGTATACTCTATAGGTAGGGTGCGAACCTGTTTTGAAGCTTGAAAGGAAGAAGAAGTTACGAAGGTTCTAGAAGAGTATCTTCTAGAAAATGAGTTGGCATTCGCATGGTTGGAATCCTAGTGACTTCTCATATTTAGTGGGATCATCCTCATCCATTTAACCATATCTCCTTCTCCTATATATTGAAAGGTTTCTCATGGAAAAGGTTAAGCAAGATTGAATGAAGATTTGAGGAGAGAATTGTGTGAAGAACTTTGTTTGGATTGAAGCTTGAAGACTCTATTTGTCTATCAAGATGTATTGAATCTTCTTCCTGCAAATGTAGAGCAAGTGTGGGTATTGGAACCAAGGGTCACTGAAAGCAATCTTGTGACATCAAGGTGATCTGGTTGTATCTTCTACTTTCATTTAATATAATACAGCGACATGTCCCTTTCCCATAAAATCACTCTTATTTTATTGCATGACTCCTTGATCATATGCATAGGTTGACATTGAATATACTTTGTTATCTTCACTTTGGTTGGTTTGTGTTGTCTTGGACCCACTTTCACAAGAGCACTGGAGCGAAGTAGGAACAACAGAGACCTAAGGAAGCGATATAAAGGTACGTCACTCATTCCTTCTCGGTAATAGATTCAATGACTGCAACCTAGAGAAAGAGTCATGTCCTGTCATGTTTTGTTCTAGATCCAGGTGGATCTAGGGAGATCAGTTATTGTCCGCACCTACCAATTTATCCAATCACTGAAGTTCACACCCTAGCGTTCAGTTCAGTGTGACCTTCTCGCACCCTGCCTGTGTCTAGGCTACAAGAATCTCTAATTCTCGCATTGTACCCCACTACCAGACTGCGAACTCACTTGTAAAAACTTTGGATTAGGTATTTTTGTGTCTTCAGATGCCCAGATTTGTTTGTGTGTCTGGGAAGAACTTCTCTGGCCAGTGATTGACTATTTCTTGACTTCAAATCTTGCGAATGATTAGTTTTCAGAAATCAAAAACTCTTCTTGATCATTTTTTTCTCAATTTTTACCTCTTGACCTTTTCTTAACAAGGGTATAATCTCTGATTCTGAAATCCGAGTGCTTGTTTGGTCGGGAGCCTTTGATGGGATTAAAAGTTGGGATTAATTGTCCTTTTTGATTGCTTATTACTTGGAAAATTGTTACCCATGTGCATTTGAAGAGACTGGTCTTGTCAGTTTGTTATTTTTATCTTCATTGAAAGATCGATTTGGGTCTTTGTTGAGTATTTCATTTTCATTGGTTGCTTACCTTTTTCTTAGTTCCATCCCTGTTGCTTGGTTTCTAATAAAAAATTAAAGACTTTTTTTTTCTTTTTTTAAGCAACCATTTATTTGAAAAATATTGGCATTCAAATATTGAAAGAGAACGAATAGGGAATTTGCATTGTTCATGATTGTTTGATATTACATTTCAAGAAAGATCGTACATCATAGTTTGCATTGTTCCAGAAAACTCCTCTTTCCCTCCTGTAGATAGAATTCATTGAACGAAAATTTGTATCATTCATCCCTATATACGCAATGTGGGTTAGAGTCTTACACAACATTGGTTTCATTTCCGTCTCCTTTTTGCGTAACAACAACCTTTAATAATATTGCACAACTTTAAAATTCAACTAGTAACTTTTTCTAGGGATCTCTTACACCAACATTAGCTAGGCTAGACCTTTGGAATAGGAAGTGAGACACACTCTCCAAAGCACAAAACACACAATAGTATCTTGTGATAAGGAGTGTCAAATTCCATTTGCAACATTTTGTCCTGGGAAGCCCTTCTCACACAAGGGTCAAACCTGAGGTTGCATTGAGATTGACAGAGTTACTCACCCTGCTTTGTTGATCTCAGTGTAGATATTGCACATATTACGGGGTGAAGGTATACCCACAATGATGAGTGGAAGCCTCTCAAGTTTATTTCGGGCTAGATACCCTGCCCTTGTGTGTGGATCGGACTGTCGACTATTTCCCCATGCATCATTGTTGTTTGTGGTAACCTTAGTATCCTATCTTATTAGGGTCTTACATAAGGTGACTGTGAAGGGGTAAGTATCCACAGTACCTAGAATTGACATTGGCCAAACTCACTCAGGCTCCTTGGAGGGTATACCCACGATCATGTGTGGGAGCTTGCATCAAGGTGTAAGTTCATTAAGTAGGTCATCAACGTAACTTTTCCACCCTCATTCAACCCCTTCTTGTCTCGTCGTCGTGACATTGGATTTCATCACCAACTAGTGACTTCGGAATTAGAAGGTCTTGTTTGCTTGGTTTTGCTTCCTAGATTTTATTGGCGCATGTTGTTTGTTTACCCAAGTTGGCCATAGAATTTCTTTCGTAAGATTTTAACTCGATCACAATTGACCCTCCACATCGTTCACGTAGAATGCAAGGCCTACCCCAAGAAGATCTAGAAGGTTCTCAACCCTTGCCTACCAACTCACCGAAGGGATCTCCTCAACAGAGTGAAGTCCAATACATTGCCACTCCACAAGTGGAAAGAACTAAATATTTAGAATGGTTCTGAATTACCAATTCTCAAGAGGACTTCCAACTTCCTCCTGACTCTGAGAGACGTATTATTCAAGTGAATTCTTCCATAGAAATAGTTGTTGAGTCTTCTGGATTACCAACCAGACCTTTCACAGGACCCGAGGTTCAATATCCTTTTTGGAATACTGGAATTTTTAGATGAGATCTATTTGGCTCAAGAGTAGGCATTGATATCACTATCACACCTGAGCTGCCCGAAACATCCAATCTAGATGCAATACCTTTTACTACTACCTATTATTTTCCTGGTTCAGACGCTTCGCCAACCAACCACATCTTGACTATCCCACTACAAATGGTCCATTACACAATGGTCCCAGATACTATGCGTCCTCACACTGGGATTACGATGGCTAGCCAAGCTCCCATTGGCATGCCACTTTCGCCTAGATTCACCCCAACACTTCCCCTCGGATATCATGCGTTGAATTCTTATATTCCTGCTCTTACACAAATCCTATCTAAGACTCCTGGAATTTACACTCCTTCTGGGCACCATCTCATTCCCGGTTTCATTCTGACACATCCTCGACCCCCTTTCAAAGGACCTCTTCCATCCTCTATCGGAGGCACCGACCCTAGTGGTACCATCCTATCTTTCACACCTAATTACCAGATTCCTGTCAGTGGATAATTTCACCAAGGAGGCCAAACCCAATCCCCTTTTGAAAGACAAATTCCAATTGGGACGCAACCCCCACCTACCCCACCCTACGGAAACAAACATAATTCCATCCTTGGCCCAGTATTGGAACTATATTATTCAAAATAATACTCACTCGACTGGGGGGAAACAGCCTCAAGCTATCTCCTTCATACCCCCTAGTACAAGCCAACCATATCCAGGCACGTCCAATCCTATTTGGGGCTCAAACGCTCAACCCCATGCCCCTTTTCAAGGGAACAACCCCAATGAGTAAAACCCTATAAATCACTTGCCTCCACACCAACAACTGAATCTACCCGGATCTTTGCATTATATGCAAACTGCTTATGGTCCCACTGGTATATTGACGGGACTCCCTCCCCAAAGTCACTAGTACCCACATGTGAATAGATAATTACCCTTCTTAGCCACCCTGGACCTCCCTAATCTGTCAAGAATTTTAAATGATCTGATCCGTCACTTTCCTCAATGGCCCGCCATACCGGCCAAACTACCATCCAACATCCCTAAATTCGATGGTAAACCAGGAAAGGACCCAAACAATCATGTAATGACTTTTCACCTTTGGTGTTCATCCAACTCCTTGATGGATGACTCTATTCGTTTACACCTTTTTCAGTGAACCCTCACAGGTTCTATCGTGAAGTGGTATATATAATTACCACGAGGCTTCTTCACTGACTTCAACACCCTCGTTATGGCTTGCCTCAACCACTACCAGTTACTGATCCGTTACAAAACGGGAACCAAAATTTTGAGTTATTTCAAACAAACCAAAGCCACTCATATCTCTGATCACATTCATGAGTGGCAATGGAGACGACGTCTCATCAAACTCGAACTTCCCGATCAGTTGTTGGCAGAGTGGTTCACGAAATCATTTGTGAACGACATTTTTCATGACATCGCCATGGGTGGAGTTGTCACAGAAGAACATGCAATCATTCGTGCTCAATACCTCGACCTTGTTTACTCACAAACGGGTACTCTTTACGACTTACTCCCTGACACACCTCGTCCTTCTACTTCTGCTACTTCAACTACTCCTACTTCTTCTCATGCAGCTAATGGTGTGATTGTCACTTTCCATGCCCAACCCCATTCCATCCAAGCCTCTAGCAACAACCCCAGATCAGTTGCTTCTAATATTCAAAATGCTCTATCTCTTACCCCTCCCACAGGAAAGACTTCTGAGGTGAACTCTGTTCAATCTACCCTCACCGAAAAAAATAAATCCAAAAAAGGGAAGGGTAAGAACAAGGAGGATAAAAACAATCCGCAATCTGAGAAGACCAAAACACAACTTGTTGACGATAAGGATAAGCACAAACCCCAATACCCTTGTCTTATCTGTGGTGATGATCACTACACTAAGGATTGTCCAAGATGAGCCAAGGTTACTAAGTTCCTTCAAGGGACCATGAAACTGCCTACTCCATCCATGTTGTCATAACCCTTCCCTTCTCAACAACAGGCCCAATTGGTCATTCATGACTAACCTTCCCCCTCCACTACATCCTTTGTCTTAATGTGTACAGGTGATTCAAAGAAAAATGACATCACACTTACCACTCGAGCCAAAGATTATTCTTCCTCCAAAGCAAAGGTTGATGAAATACCTCCTTCGTTGGTCCAACCATCTCCCATGACTCCACCTACCAATGGTCCTCTTCATCTCAAACGACTGAGCCTAGATATAGTTCTTCGCCCTCACCTAAAGTGTGTTGTCTGAAAATATTCTTTCAATCCTCATGCACGTGTTTCCTAGAAATACAGTATTGTCGAAGATCTGGCCCAAGCATCATCCGCGATGTCAGCCCTCAAAGTCTTTCAGAGTTGTCCTATACAACGAAAGTCACTGTTGAAAGATATTGGTGGAATCAACCCTACCGAAACATGTTTAATAATTTTTGACTTGGAATATCACATTCCAAGGTTACCCCCTCAACTCGCATTCCAAATACAAGTTATTGTCTCTGACAAGAAAATTTGTAGAATAGTTATTGATGAGGGTGCCTCAATGTGTGTCATGTCTATTACCTGTTGGAAAGCCATCAGCTCTCCTCCTTTAACTGAATTCCAAAACACACTCAAAGCCTTCAATGGCTATGGTTTTAAGCCTTACGGTGTCCTCCCTTCCTTTCCGATTACGTTAGAAGGAAAAATGGTCAACGTTGAAGTGGAGGTCTTTGACACTCCTCTCGATTACAACCTTCTACTTGGTCGTAGTTGGATAGATTCCATGTGTGCAGTTGTGTCCACTCTTTTCCATGTCGTACATTTCCCACATCAAGGAAAATTCATTACGGTGGACCAATTGGTCTTCCTCAACTCTAATACACATACCGACAACGTCCCTTTCATTGCAAAACCCCCCCTGGATATGAGAACGTCAGTGTGGGTCTTCTTAAAGATTCCTCTTTGATGGGTACTTTCCCCATTCCACCACTCGATGTTCCACATCTGTTTGTCACCTTGATCAACATGGTCTCCACCTTTGTTCATGAAACCCCTGTGTCTTATGACCCATGGATAGTACCCAACCTCAGTGATCATCTTCGTTATGGTGACCAAATGCCTTTGAGTCCGGTCGAATCCACTTATCAAGACATTCAATCGGCAACCCATTCTACCCCCTCTCTTGGTGATTTATCTTTGTATCCATTTCACGTCATTTTTCCTATGGACGAGATGATTATGTTTGTTATGTCCATGGAAGATACCTCTTGGGATGATGGACATCATTGTTCCATCCTCTTCCTAGAACAACACACCATTGAGGGTTACCAACGAATCTCGACCCCGTCAACCATTGTCGTCATTTCTATCGTTCCTGAGTCTACTCACGATATGTTCTACGAAGAAAACTTAAGTAATATCTCACCCACCATCCCCCTTGACATATCCATAAAAGCTAGAGTTGTCGAAAATGCACTCATAGGAGCTTCGTGTTCCCATAACGAAGTTGTCACCTACAAGTCTCTTTTCCAAGAATTTTGTGACGTCTTCGCATGGAGCTATGAAGAAATGCTGGGTATTGACCCCGACATTGTTGTACACAAAATTAATACATACCCGAGTGCTAAACCCGCCCGGCAATGACTTCGTCCGGTCCACCCATGTAAAGCAATCACTATCAAGCTTGAAGTTGAGAAACTTCTCAAAGTTGGATTTATTTACCATGTGGCTCTAACTAACTAGGTTTTTAGTCTTGTTCTGATTAACAAGAAACAAGGTACGATCCACATGTGCATTGATTATAGAGAAATTAATAAAGCTTGTCCTAAAGACAACTTTCCTACCCACTTTGTTGACTAGATCGTCGACGATTGTGTCGGAAGTGAAATATTCTCTCTGATGGATGGTTTCTCTGCATATAATTAAATCAATATCGTACCTGCAGACCAACACAAGACTTCTTTTATTTTCCCTTGGGGCACTTTCACCTACCGGAAACTTCCATTCGGTTTAAAGAATGTTGGCACAACTTTTCAACGTGCTATGTCTTACACCTTTCATGATATAAAGAACATTGTGCAGCCATATCTCAATGAATTACCATCTCATTCTATCCACTGTGTAGATCATCGAGCACACCTCCGTGCCATTTTCCTTCGATGTCGGTTTTACCATATATGCTTGAATCCCCACAAATGTGTTTTTTGTGTAGAATCCGGCCGACTTCTGGGATTTATTATTTCATGTCAAGGGATCAGGGTAGATCCTTTGAAGGTCGAGGCAATTCTCAATATTCCTCCTCCTTCCTCACTTCACCAGCTACAAAGTTTGAAAGGGAAGGAAATCTTTCTTCGTCGTTTCATCCCGAACTATGTTGAGCTAACTCTTGGATTTATGCAACTGCTCAAGAAAGGTTCTGAGTTCATATGGGATACCACTGTTGACAAAGCTTTCGAAGCTTTGAAACTATCTTTAACTCGTACCCCACTACTCTTCCCACCTGATTAAAGTTGGGATTATTTCCTTTACCTTGCAGCCTCGGACTATACCATCGTTATGGTTCTAGTCCAGGAGGATGATTCTCATGATGAACATGTCATTTATTACTTGAGTCGGAGTCTCACGACTACCGAAACCAAGTATTTACATGTTGAAAAATTGGCCTTGGCAGTCGTCCAAGTTGTTCAACGTTTCCAGCACTATATTCTTTTATGCAAGACTACGGTGATTTCCAACTGCAACCCTATGCAACACATTCTTACACACCAATTGCTAGGGGGGAAATACTCCAAATGGATTGTAATACTCCAAGAGTTTGACTTAGAATTCGATCGCACTAAGTCCGAGAAATCCTTGGTGTTTTCCGAGTTGATATGAGACCTTCCCTGCTCTGAGACGGAAAATGTAGTAGAGGATTCATTACTCGATGAATCCCTTTTCCTGATCAGTTCCGATGACCTCTCGTATGGAGATATCATCATATATCTCTAGACCCAAACTTTCTGGCCCAATTTTTCTAGCACTGATCGTCGTTGAATACGCTACCAAGCCCGTCAGTATATTATCCTCAGTGATACTCTTTATCATCATGGGATTGACTCTCTTTTTCGACGCTGCCTCACGTTTGATGAAATCGAGAAAGCCATGACTGACTGTCATTCTGGAGCATGTGGTGGTCACATGTCTGCGTATGATACTGCCCAGAAGATCTTATAAGAGGGGTATTTTTGGCCTTCTTTATTCAACGATTGTATAATCGTTGTCCAAAAATGGCATGCTTGCCAAAACAACAACAATAAAATATGATCACACCCTGCTCCTCTACACCTTGTGGTCTCTGTTGGTCCTTTTGCGGAATGGGGAATCAATTTCATGACATGTCACCCTCACTCGGCTGGGGGGATTGGATACATTATTGTAGTTGTATATTATTTTACGAAATGGGTCGAGGCGATGCCAACATTAGACAATACCAGAAAGACTGCAACATTATTCATAGTCAATCACATCATTGCTCGGTTTGGTGTTCCTCAAGCTATCATTACTGATCACGGTAGCCACTTTAGAAACTTCATGATGTTTGAACTCATTGAAAAGTTGGGTCTTCACCATGAAAACTCAACACCCTATTACCCACAAGACAATGGCCAAGTTGAAGAAATAAGCAAAGTCCTCATTACCATGTTTCAACGAATGATAGGGATTCATAAAACGAGTTGGCACATGATGTTGTTTTCAGCATTATGGGCTTACTAGACATTCGTTAAGTCTGCTACCAGGTTTACACAGTTCCAATTAGTCTATGGTCTAGAATCCATCTTGTCAATTGAATGTGAGATACCTTCCCTAAAACTATCCATCAAAATTCTCCCAAACACTTCTATCGAAGAAAAGCGT
>ML855775.1:13420-32866 GCA_009831015.1 Picea engelmannii | reverse complement strand
CTCATAATATTAAAGAGAGTAAAATCAAGCAATCATAATAGTCTTGAATGATTTTACTATCTAAGAAACAATACCTTCATTCAATTAAAACATATTCAAAGCAAAATACAAGGTTACCTCATATGATTGAATCAAAACAACATTTATCCACACACATGAAGCACAATACCAATTGACCTCCAAAGTCTTTGCTTTTATTCCACAAATTATCAACAATACAATCTATCACAAGTGTTTCTTCCCTATTCCAACTAGTTTACAATGGAGGAGAATGCTCGAATAAATAGCACAAAGGGTGAAGTTTCCAAAGAGGGAGGGTGCCAATTCCAAAGTGAAATGGACAAATGGATGGGTGGATTAGTGCCACCTCTCATCAATCATGAGTTAACTTGCCTCAAGTAAATGTAAGAGTGAGAGAGAAGGCGCCACATAGTGAAGGGAAGGTGGCAACCTTCCTTGGGATCCATGTCCAACTCCCTAAATGCACCATCTCTCCAAGGATGTGTGCACTTGACATATGGATCTTCACCAACTTGAGAGAACTGCTCACTTAACTCATTCACAACTCTCACTAACATACCCTTAACTCACCTCAAGTTCCACTATCTCTCAGTGAACAAAGGGAGAGGGTGAGTTAACTAAAAACATGTCTTGGACATGTTTTCTAAAAAATAGGAATGTTGATTTATTTTGATTTTATTCACCTTTTTCGAGAGAAGTTGATTTTTTATTGAGTAAAACTCAATATTTACCCTCGAAAAGGTGGTACTTAGGTAAAGTGGGTATTTTGAGTGTGAAAACGAATACCCACAAGGCATATAATGCCTCATAGTACTACTTTTTTAACTTATTCATCAATTATAATTAAAATATCTTGATTTTGCGAGAAATTTTTTATTTGCATAAAATATTAAAAAACCTAAGGGGGACTTAGCACATTTCCACGAGACTCTAGGAGGATTCTTAGCATGGTAATATACATTATACACTAGACTTAAATTTTCCAAGCTAAGACCTAACCATCAATACACACTCCAACTTTGGAGGAAATGAGTGAAAAAACTTAAAATTTATAACTTGCTTAAAATTTAATTCAAGCAAGAAATAATTAATGAGTAAAAAAAAACTCTAGAGTTATGAACTCATTATTAAGTCTTAGGAGGCTAAGTTTTTTACAAGTTCATCATTCTAAATTCATCTTATTACAATTCCCCATAGGGAATATGGAAATGCGGTATAGAAGAAGAAGAAAAGAAAAGGGGCCATAATGGTCAGTTAGACTTGTGAAATCTGAATTTTGAGCAACTCCTTGATCAATGTTTGGCAGCTCAACTGCAAGTACATCCTAGTGAAACTTGGTGTATAACACCTCTAACACAAGAGAGGTAGAGAACTGAAATTTTCGCCTTTTTAGGGAAACATTGGCTCTTTTACTCATGTGCACCTCTTGGAGAGAAAGTTTGGATGCTTCTTGGCTCATTTATGGTGGAATTTCTTGCAACTAGGGTTTTATGCTTGATTATTCTTGGTGAAGTAAGTAAAATCTGCAATTTTCATTTCATGCTTTGAATGGTTATGACCAATTTTACTTGTTCATGTTGAAAATTATGAAATTTCTTCCTTGAAACACTATGAGAGGAACATAAGGTGTTTCTTCCTCTCTCTAGTCCATTCCACTTGTTAAATTGTCAAGAGAATATTGTCTAGAGAAGACTTCTAAAGCCCTAAATTTCTATCACTTTAGAAGTCTTATACTACAGGCTTATTTCAAAATATATTTCAAGAATCTAAGGAGAGATGAATTCACTAGGGCCCAAAACGTGCTTTCTCTCTTGTATAATTCATCTTTGAGACTTGAATTCTTGAGGCCTTAAGGTGCTACACCTCAAGAGTTCATCTCATTTATCCTTAGACAATATTATCATTATTTTGTCTCCAAGTTATATTGTTGTTGTAATCGACTCCATAAGGCCAAAAGGAACTAGTTTCATTGCTCTCTTGTGAATTAATTGTTCAAACAATGCTTATATTCTATTCTCTAAAGATTCTACTAACTTTTACAAACCCTAGTTTAGCTAAAATCACTAACTTGTTGTTGTATCAAATCTTTTCTACAACCATATAACTTGCTTAATTTTGTTGCATACACTAACTTAATGCTAGGCTAACACACTAAAAAATTGCTTGGAATAAGTGCTAATTGATCTATTGGATAAATGTTGATTTTTCACTACCTTTCCTAGAATCCTGAGCAATATTTCTTGTGGCCGTTACAAAACTTCATTGTTGTTATAAATTGTTAGTTTTTTGCAAATTTTACTTCAACCATAATATATCTATGTTTTTTATTATCTATTGAGTTTTTAATATCATTTTGATACTTGGAAATTGCTATATATATGTTGTATTGTTCTTGTTCCAGGTAGGTACACCAACCCTCTTTATTTACCTCAATTTCATAGACATAGACCCTTTGACTTAGGTAACCTGTGAGAGGGAACTCTAGGCTTGATTATACCCTTTCTATCTTATCCATTGATTTTAATGGGGATGCCTCCCTTGGGTTGGACCTCTTCCATCCCTAAAACGTGGGGATTTCCTACTAAGGTGGCAATGGTGGTTTATCTTGTAGTTATGCCATTTTGATCTACTTATCTTTGTATTGGACAAGTACAAATTGTGCAATAACATTTTGGCACCATTGTTGGGGAAAATTGAGTCAATTTTCCTCAACGACGCATCTTTGGTAAGATTTTCCCAAATCCCTTATCTTACAAGCTTACCCGGCGACTCCAATGAGGGTGATTCCCTCACTTCCTTTGATAATCCTAGACGGATTATCTGGTGACTCCATTGGTGAAAACCTTATAATAGTCATTCATGGCCTCTCCATAGGACCCAGGTGATATTTTGAGACCCTTGGACATGAGTAAATGATCCAGGGGGATATCAATGGCCACCCACCTTTTTCGACTGGCTCAAAACAGTTTTCTACCAATTTTGGCAATTTACTATTTTTCACAGTTTTTAACTTTCGGGGCCATTTTGAGGGCCCAAATGAAGGTTTTTCGAGATATAGGTTCTCAATGATACTCTAATGCATTATTGAGCCCCCAAAATGAATCTCCTTAACAATACCTTTCCAACAAGCTATCACGCGCCTAAAACGGAGATCGCATGCAAAAGTTACGACCTCGGGAAGTTGATGTACTCACTTACCCAAACGGGGCCCACATGAATTTTGGCACTTCATCTCCTAGGGTTAGGTTTTCGGATGTCTAGGATTTTTGGCATTCCTGTTTATTGTAAAAATGCCTTCAGAGCCTCATTGTAACCATCTTCTTGTGAATGTGAGTAGCCGTCACATTTCTTCTCAGAGATAAGCTGCCACCATTCTAGCGAGTCTTTCACTCTGTATTTGTACAGTCTCTGTACATATATTTCATTAATAGAAATCATGTATTATTGTATATCTGTGTTTAAAGTTGCATATTTGATACATTTATGTTATATTATTGAGTATCTGTGATATCTCTGTGCATTTCTTTATTATATCTCCACTCACATTTCATGCCGAAAATAATCCGGATCAATGGTATCAGAGCAGGCTGCTCTTGATCATTTTTCAGTGCATGTCCCCGACAAGGTCCGAGTATAGAAAGTTGGGTCTCGAGCTTGTCTCTCTTGAATACAATCTCTCTCTCACACCCAAGAAACCCTCAATGGCAGAAGAAAAGAAAAACGACGGAACAAACGATCATATCAATCTGTTCCTTGAGCAAGCTCTCACACGACAGAGGGACGAAATGATGGAGAATTTTCCCCACATCCTTCAATGCCTATCGATAGCATCAGGCACATCTTCATCAATTGGCCACTTTGGAGGCACCTCACCTTTCAAGGTACAAGTTAATTTTGATATTCCTGTATTTGAAGGACATATAGATGCAGAAGCCCTAGAAAAATGGTTAACTCTGCTAGAAGGTTATTTCTCTGTTCACAATTTTTCCGACAAAGAAAAGATCACCTTCACACTCCTTAAATCTCTCCATCATGTTAAACATTGGTGGGAAACTTTTCGGGAGCAAAGTTCCATAAAGGAGTATAGAATATATGGGGTCGATCCCACTTGGGAATTTTTGTGGATGCGGTAAATGAACAGCATTACCCTGTTTTTCCCTCTCCCTCGAGAACTCAATGCAATGGATACCATTTCTTCCTAAGGAGGGAGGATTGATCCAGGTGGATATCGGTGGCCACCCACCTTTTCCAACTAGCTCAAAACAGTTTTCTGGCAATTTTGGCAATTTACTATTTTTAGCAGTTTTTAACTTCTAGGGCCATTTTGAGGGCCTAAATGAAGGTTTTTCGAGATCAAGGTTCTCAATGATATTCAAAGGCATCATTGAGCCCCCAAAATTAATCTCCTCTACAACACCTTTCCAATGAGCTATCATCCGCCTAAAATGGAGATCGTATGCAAAAGTTACGACCCCAGGAAGTTGATGTACTCACTTACCCAAACGAGGCCCACATGACTTTTAGCGCTTCAACTCCTAGGGTTAGTTTTTCGTATGTCTAGAGTTTTTGGCATTCCTGTTTATTGTAAAAATTCCTTCAGAGCCTCATTGTAACCATCTTCTTGCGAATGCGAGTAGTCGTCACATCTCTTCTCAGAGAAAAGTTGCCACCATTCTAGCGAGTCTTTCACTCTGTATTTTTACAGTCTCTGTACATTTCTTTCATTAATAGAAATCATGTATTACTGTATATCTATGTTTATGGTTGCATCTATGATACATTTATGTTATATTATTGAGTATCTGTGATATCTCTATGAATTTTTTTACTATATTTCCGCTCACATTTCATGTCGAAAATAATCTGGATCAGTGGTATCAGAGGAGGTTGCTTTTGATCGTTTTTCAGTGCATGTCCCCGACGAGGTCTGAGTATAGAAAGTTGGGTCTCGAGCTTGTCTCTTTTGAAGACTATCGCTCTCACACACCCAAGAAATCCTCAATCATTGAAGAAAAGAAAAACGACGGAGCAGACGATCCTATCAATCTATTGTTTGAGCAAACTCTCACGCGACAGAGGGATGAAATGATGGAGAATTTTGCCCACATCCTTCAACACCTGTCTATAGCATTAGGCGCATATTCATCAAGGGGCCACTTTGGAGGCACCTCACCTTTCAAGATACAAGTTAATTTTGATATTCATGTATTTAAAGGACAGATAGATGCAGAAGCCCTAGAAAAATGGTTAACTCTGTTAGAAGGTTATTTCTTTGTTTACAATTTTTTTGATAAAGAAAAGATACATCTAGACTAAAATGGATTTTCTGGACATCTCATCACTCAATGTTGCTTATCGATATGTTGTTAAAATCGAGCAGAAATTTAAGAACCATAACAAATGGGATTTCAGGTATGCAAATCTGCAACAACCGAAGTATGACAAAGATGGCCCTAACAAACAGTCTCCCGAAAACTAGTCCATGACACAGGAAAAGAAAGGTCACGGGAAGACAAAGAAGGACACCGAAAAATGGTGCGAGTTCCACAAAATCCCTTGGCACAACACCAATGAATGTCACTCAAAACATTCATTGGTGGCTGAGATCAAAGACAAAGAGCCGAACCCTGATTCAGAATTTGATTCTGAAAATAATGGTAAAGGACAAATCATTGACGCAGACCCCACTACTATTGTCGCGACCACAACAATTCCACCAGAAGAACCAATAGATCCTGAAGAGGGGGACTGCCTTTTTCATTCACATATGTGGGTGAAGGGGACCCCGCTGCATTTTATTGTTGATAGCGAAATCCAGAAGAACCTCATCTCAACAGAGTTCGTCAAACAGTTGGGATTGTCGACAACACCACACCCACAACCATACAACATCGGGCGGCTTCGCCAAGGACGAGATCTCTATGTCAGCCAACAATGTCGATTGTCGTATGACATCCAACCCTTCAAGGATGAGGTATTATGTGATGTTACCCCACTGGATGTCTGTGATGTTCTCTTGGGACAAGAATATAAGTGGAAGCACTATGTATTTTATGAGTCTCGACCTCGCAGTGTCATTTTTTTTCTGGTGGGTCATCTCTATAGAATACTAGAGGTAGTTCCAACTATTGTTCCACCTAAAAAGTGCTACAAGGTAGTATCTCATAATGAAAAATTTAGTTTCTTCACAATCTATTCAGAAGGAGAAGAGACGGACACTGCAACCACTACAGCCTCGCCCCAAGCACCTTCTATCAAACAGAAGCAAGTCGAAAAGGTTGCAAAAAAGCACAAATATTCCTTCTTCGCATCATCCTCTCATGTATCCCGACTTGTTGAAAGGCCTCATCCTCAACATGTTCGCGACAAACTCCCACAAACTGAGAAGTGCGACATCTCTAGCAAGGCAAGCAACTCACTAAGATGCAGATTCAACAAATGCTTTTCACTCTCCCCTGGGAACTCAACGCAATGGAAACCATTGCTTCCTAAGGAGGGAGGATTTATCTAGGTGGATATCAGTGGCCACCCAACTTTTTCGACTTGATCAAAACAGTTTTCTGACAATTTTGCCAATTTATTATTTTTAGCAGTTTTTAACTTCCAGGGACATTTTGAGGGTCCAAAGGAAGGTTTTTCGAGATCAAGGTTCTCAATGATATCTAAAGGCATGATTGAGCTCCCAAAATTAATATCCTAGACAATACCTTTCCAACGAGCTATCACGCGCCTAAAACGGAGATCGTATGCAAATGTTACGACCCCGGGAAGTTGATGTACTCACTTCCCCAAACGGGGCCTACATGACTTTTGGCGCTTCATCTCCTAGGGTTAGGTTTTCATATGTCTAAGGTTTTTGGCATTCCTGTTTATTCTAAAAAGGCATTCAGAGCCTCATTGTAACCATCTTCTTGCGAATGCGAGTAGCTGTCACATCTCTTCTCAAAGATAAGCTGCCACCATTCTAGTGAGTCTTTCACTCTGTATTTGTATAGTCTCTGTACATTTCTTTCATTAATAGAAATCGTGAATTACTGTATATCTGTGTTTATGGTTGCATCTCTGATATATTTATGTTATATTATTGAGTATCTGTGATATCTCTGTGAATTTCTTTATTATATCTCCGCTCGCATTTCGTGCCGAAAATAATTTGGATCAGTGGTATTAGAGCAGGTTGTTCTTGATCGTTTTTCAGTGCATGTCCCCAACGAGGTCCGAGTATATAAATTTGGGTCTCGAGCTTGTCTCTCTTGAAGACAATATATCTTGCACACCTAATAAACCCTCAATGGCAGAAGAAAAGAAAAACGATGGAGCAGACGATCCTATCAATCTATTGCTTAAGCAAGCTCTCACGCGACAGAAGGACGAAATGATGGAGAATTTTTTCCACATCCTTCAACGCCTGTTGATAGCATAAGGCACATATTCATCAAGTGACCACTTTGGAGGCACCTCACCTTTCTAGGTACAAGTTAATTTTGATATTCCTATATTTGAAGGACAGATAGATGCAGAAGTCCTAGAAAAATGGTTAACTTTGCTAGAAGGTTATTTCTCTGTTCACAATTTTTCCGACAAAGAAAAGAACACCTTTGCACTCCTTAAAGCTCTCCCTCATGTCAAACATTGGTGGGAAACTTACTGGGAGCAAATATCAAAAGAGGAGTATGGAATATACGGGGTCGATCCCACTTGGGATTCTTTTGTGGATGCGGTAAAGGAACAGTATTACCCTGTTGGAAACTATGAGGACCAATACATGAGATGGACCACATTGCGGCAAGAGAGGGGCCAAGAAGTTCCAAAGTTCACCAATACCTTCCATACCTTGCGCACCAAGCTGGGTATCAAAGACTCCGAGCGATATTTGGTTCTGAAATACCGTGGGGCTCTACACATATACATCTAGACTGAACTAGATTTTCTACACATCTCATCACTCGGTGTTGCTTATCGATATGTTGTTAAAATTGAGAAGAAATTTAAGCACTAGAACAAATGGGAGTTCGGGTATGAAAATCCGCAACAACCAAAGTATAACAAAGATGACCCTAACAAACAGTCTCCCAAAAACCAGTCCAAGACACAAGAAAATTAAGGGTCACGGGAAAAAAAAAAAGGGCACTGGAAAAAGGTGTGAGTTCCACAAAATCCCCTGGCACAACACTGATGAATGTTGCTCAAAACATTCATTGGTGGCCGAGATAAGAGACAAAGAGTCGAACCCTGATTCATAATCTGATTCTGAAAATAATGGTAAAGGATAGATCATTGACGCGGACGCCACTGCTATTGTCGCGACCGCAACAATTCAACCAGAAGAAGCAATACATCCTGAAGAGGGGGAGTGCCTTTTTCATTCACATATATGGGTGAAGGGGACCCCGCTACATTTTATTGTTGATAGTGAAAGCCAGAAGACCCTCATCTCAGCAGAGGTTGTCAAATAGTTGGGATTGTCGACAACACCACACCCGCAGCCATACAACATTGGTTGGCTTCACCAAGGAAGAGATCTCCCTGTCAGCCAACAGTGTCGATCGTCATACGACATCCAACCCTTCAAGGATGAAGTATTATGTGAAGTTTCCCCACTTGATGTTTGTGATGTTCTCTTGGGCCAACCATATATGTGGAAGCGCCATGTTGTTTATGAGTCTTGACCCCACAGTGTCATTGTTTTTCTAGGGGTTCATCTCTACAGAATACCAGAGGTAGTTCCAATTATTGTTCCACCTAAAAAGTGTCACAAGGTAGTATCTCGTACTATAAAATTTATCTTCTTCACAATCTGTTCAAAAGGAGAACAAAAGGACACTGCAACCACTACAGCCTCGCCGCAAGCACCTTCTATCAAACAGAAGCAAGTCGACAAGGTTGCAGCAAAGCGCAAAGATTCATTTTTCACATCGTCCTCTCATGTACCCCGACTTGTTGAACAGCCTCAGCCTCAACAGGTTCGTGACAAACTTCCACAAACTGAGCAGCGCGACGTCTCCAACAAGGGAAGCAACTCACCAAGATGCAGATTCAGCAAACGCTTTTCCCTCTTCCCCGGGAACTCAATGCAATGGAGACCATTTCTTCCTAAGGAGGGAGGATTGATCCAGTTTTATATTGATGGCCACCCACTTTTTTCAACTGGCTCAAAACAGTTTTCTGCCAATTTTGGCAATTTACTATTTTTAGCAATTTTTAACTTCCGGGGCCATTTTGAGGCCCAAATGAATGTTTTTCGATATCAAGGTTGTCAATGATATCCGAAGGCATCATTGAGCGCCCAAAATGAATATCCTAGACAATACCTTTCCAACGATCTATCACGTGCCTAAAACGAAGATCATATGCAAAATTTATGACCCCAGGAAGTTGATGTACTCACTTACCCAAACGGGGCCCACATGAGTTTTGGCGCTTCATCTCCTAGGGTTAGGTTTTTGGATGTCTATGGTTTTTGGAATTCCTGTTTACTGTAAAAAGGCATTTAGAGCCTCATTGTAACCATCTTCTTGTGAATGCGAGTAGCCGTCACATCTCTTCTCAAAGATAAGCTACCACCATTCTAGCGAGTCTTTCACTCTGTATTTTTACAGTCTCTCTGCATTTATTTCATTAATAGAAATCGTGTATTACTGTATATCTGTGTTTATGGTTGCATATCTGATACATTTATGTTATATTATTGAGTATCTGTGATATCTCTGTGCATTTCTTTATTATATCTCCACTCGCATTTCATGCCAAAAATAATCTGGATCAGTGGTATTAGAGCAAGTTGCTCTTGATCATTTTTCAGTGCATGTCCTCGACGAGGTCTGAGTATAGCAATTTGGGTCTCAAGATTGTCTCTCTTGAGGACAATCGCTCTCACAAACCCAAGAAACCCTCAATGAAAGAAGAAAAGAAAAATGACGGAGCAAACAATTCTATCAATATGTTGCTTGAGCAAGCTATCACGTGACATAAGGACGAAATGATGGAGAATTTTGCCCACATCCTTCAACGCCTGTCGATAGTATCAGGCGCATATTCATCAAGTGACCACTTTGGAGGCACCTTGCCTTTCAAGGTACAAGTTAATTTTTATATTCCTGTATTTGAAGGACAAATAGATGCAGAAACCCTCGAAAAATGGTTAACTCTGCTAGAAGGTTATTTCTCTATTCACAATTTTCCCGACAAAGAAAAGATCACCTTTGCACTCCTTAAAGCTCTCCCTCATGTCAATCTTTGGTGGGAAACTTACTGGGAGCAAAGTTCCACATAGGAGTCTGGAATATACGGGGCCGATCCCACTTGGGATTTTTTTGTGGATGCGGTAAAGGAACAGTATTACCTTGTTGGCAACTATGAGGACCAGTACATGAGGTGGACCACACTGTGGAAAGAGAGGAGACAAGCATTTCTGGAGTTCACCAATACCTTCCATACCTTATGCACCAATCTGGGTATCAAAGACTCCGAGCAACATTTGGTTCTGAAATACCGTAGGGCTCTACACAGATACATTCAGACTGAAATGGATTTTTTGGACATCTCATCACTCGGTGCTGCTTATTGATATGCTGTTAAAATCGAGCAAAAATTTAAGCACCAGAACAAACGGGAGTTCGGGTATGAAAATCCACAACAATCGAAGTATGACAAAGACGACCCTAACAAACAGTCTCCTGAAAACTAGTCCAAGACACAGGAAAAGAAGGGTCACGGTAAGACAAAGAAGGACACGGGAAAATGGTGCGAGTTACACAAAATCCCCTGGCACAAAACTGATGAATGTCGCTCAAAACATTCATTGGTGGCCAAGATCAAAGACAAAGAGAGGGACCCTGATTCAGAATCTGATTCTGAAAATAATGGTAAAGGATAGATCATTGACGCAGACCCCACTGCTATTGTCACGACTGCAACAATTCAACTAGAAGAACCAACAGATCCTGAAGAGGGGGAGCACTTTTTTCATTCACAGATGTGGGTGAAGGGGACACCGCTACATTTTATTTTTGATAGCAGAAGCCAGAAGAACGCCATCTCAGCAGAGGTCATCAAATAGCTTGGATTGTCAACAACACCACACCCGCGGCCATACAACATCGGGTGGCTTTGCCAAGGATGAGATCTCCATGTCAGCCAACAATGTCGATTGTCATATGGCATCCAACCCTTTAAGGATGAGGTATTATGTGTAGTTTCCCCACTAGATGTTTGTGATGTTCTCTTGGGCCAACCATATATGTGGAAGTGTCATGTTGTTTATGAGTCTTGACCCCACAGTGTCATTGTTTTTCTGGGGGGTCATCTCTACAGAATACCAGAGGTACTTCCAACTACTGTTCCACCTAAAAAGTGTCAAAAGGTAGTATCTCATACTGCAAAATTTAGCTTCTTCACAATCTGTTCAAAAGGAGAACAGAAGGACAATGCAACCACTACACCCTCACCCCAAGCACCTTCTATCAAACAGAAGCAAGTCGACAAGGTTGCAGAAAAATGCAAAGATTCCTTCTGCACATCATCCTCTCATGTAGCTCAACTTGTTGAATGGCCTCAGCCTCAACAGGTTTGTGAAAAACTTCCACAAACTGAGCAGCGCGACGTCTCCAGCAAGGCAAGCAAATCACCAAGATGCAGATTCAGCAAACGCTTTTCCCTCTCCCCCGGGAACTCAACGCAATGGAGACCATTACTTCCTAAGTAGGGAGGATTGATCCAGGTGGATCTCAGGGGCCACCCACCTTTTCCGATTGGCTCAAAACAATTTTCTGGCAATTTTGGCAATTTACTATTTTTAGCAGTTTTTAACTTCCAGGGCCATTTGGAGGGCCCAATTGAAGTTTTTTCGAGATTGAGGTTCTTAATGATATCCTAAGGCATCAATGTGCCCCCAAAATGAATCTCCTTGAAAATACCTATCCAACACGCTATCACGCGCCTAAAATGGAGATAGTTTGCAAAAGTTACGACCACAGGAAGTTGATGTACTCACTTACCCAAACGGAGCCCACATGACTTTTGGTGCTTCATCTTGTAGGGTTAGGTTTTCAGATGTCTAGGGTTTTTGGCATTATTGTTTGTTGTAAAAAGGCCTTCATATCCTCATTGTAACCATGTTCTTGCGAATGCGAGTAGCCATCACATCTCTTCTCAGAGATAAGTTGCCACCATTCTAGCGAGTCTTTCACTCTGTATATTTATAGTCTTTGTACATTTATTTCAATAATAGAAATCATGTATTACTGTATATCTGTGTTTATGGTTGCATCTCTGATACATTTATGTTATATTATTGAAAATCTGTGATATCTCTATGCATTTCTTTATTATATCTCCGCTCGCATTTCGTGTCGAAAATAATCTGGATCAGTGATATTAGAGCAGGCTGCTCTTGATTGTTTTTTAGTGCATGTCCCCGACGAGGTCCGAGTATAGAAAGTTTGGTCTCGAGCTTGTCTCTCTTGAAGACAATTTCTCTCGCACACCTAAGAAACCCTCAATGGCGGAAGAAAATAAAAATGACGGAGCAGACGATCCTATCAATCTGTTGCTTGAGCAAGCTCTCACGCGATAGAGGGATGAAATGATGGAGAATTTTTCCCACATCCTTCAACGCCTGTCGATAGCATCAGGTGCATCTTCATCAAGCGGCCACTTTGGAGGCACCTTGCCTTTCAAGGTACAAGTTAATTTTGATATTCCTGTATTTGAAGGACGGATAGATGCAGAAGCTCTAGAAAAATGGTTAACTCTGCTAGAAGGTTATTTCTCTGTTCACAATTTTTTCGACAAAGAAAAAATCACCTTCGCACTCCGTAAAGCTCTCCCTCATGTCAAACATTGGTGGGAAACTTACTAGGAGAAAATTTTCATAGAGGATCTCAAATATATGGGGTCGATCCCACTTGGGATTTTTTTTTGGATGTGGTAAAGGAACAGTATTACCCTATTGGCAACTATGAGGACCAGTACATGAGATGGACCACACTGCGGCAAGACAAGGGCCAAGTAGTTCTGTAGTTCACCAATACCTTCCATACCTTGCACACCAAGATGGGTATCAAAGACTCTGAGTGACATTTGGTTCTAAAATACCATGGGGCTCTACACAGATACATCTAGACTGAAATGGATTTTATGGACATCTCATCACTCGGTGTTGCTTATCGATATGTTGTTAAAATCGAGCAAAAATTTAAGCACCAGAACAAATGAGAGTTCGGGTATGCAAATCCGCAACAACCAAAGTATGACAAAGACGACCCTAACAAACAGTCTCCCGATAGCCAGTCTAAGACACAAGAAAAGAAGGGTAACGGGAAGACAAAGAAGGACACCCGAAAATGGTGTGAGTTCCACAAAATCCCCTGGCACAACACCGATGAATGTCGCTCAAAACATTTATTGGTGGCCGAGATCAAAGACAAAGAGTCGAACCTTGATTCAGAATATGATTATGAAAATAATGGTAAAGGATAGATCATTGACGTGGACCCGACTGTTATTGTCGCAACCGCAACAATTCAACCAGAAGAACCAACAGATCCTTAAGAGGGGGAGTGCCTTTTTCATTCACAGATGTGGGTGAAGGGGACCCGGCTGCATTTTATTGTTGATAGCGGAAGACAGAAGAACATCATCTCAGTAGAGGTCGTCAAACAGTTGGGATTGTCGACAACACCACACCCACAACCATACAACATCGGGTGGCTTCACCAAGGACGAGATATTTGTGTCAACCAAAACTTTTGATTGCCATACGATATCCAACCCTTCAAGGATGAGGTATTATGTGATGTTTCCCCACTGGATGTCTATGATGTTCTCTTGGGCCATCCATATATGTGGAAGCGCCATGTTGTTTATGAGTCTCGACCCCGCAGTGTCAATGTTTTTCTAGGGGGTCATCTCTACAGAATACCAGAGGTAGTTCCAACTACTATTCCACCTAAAAAGTGTCGCAAGGTAGTATCTCATACTGCAAAATTTAACTTCTTCACAATCTGTTCAAAAGGAGAACAGAAGGACAATGCAACCACTACAGCCTCGCCCCAAGCACCTTCTATCAAACAGAAGCAAGTTGGAAAGGTTGCAGTAAAGCGCAAAGATTCCTTCTACACATCATCCTCTCATGTACCCTGACTTGTTGAATGGCCTCAGCCTCAACAGGTTCGCGACAAACTTCCACAAACTGAGCAATGCGACGTCTCCATCAAGGAAGGCAGCTCCCCAAGATGCAGATTCAGCAAACATTTTTCCCTCTCACCCGGGAACTCAACGCAATGGATACCATTGCTTCCTAAGGAGGGAGGATTTATCTAGGTGGATATCGGTGGCCACCCACATTTTCCAACTGGCTCAAAATAGTTTTCTGACAATTTTGGCAATTTACTATTTTTAGCAGTTTTTAACTTTCAGGGCCATTTTGAGGGCCCAAATGAAGTTTTTTAGAGATATAGGTTCTCAATGATAATCGAAGGCATTATTGAGCAACCAAAATTAATATCCTCGACAATACCTTTCCAACGAGCTATCACACGCCTGAAACGGAGATCGTATGCAAATGTTACGACCCCGGGAAGTTGATGTACTCACTTACCCAAACGAGGCCCACATGACTTTTGGCACTTCATCTCCTAGGGTTAGGTTTTTGGATGTCTAGGGTTTTTGGAATTCCCGTTTATTGTAAAAAGTCCTTCAGAGCCTCATTGTAACCATCTTCTTGCAAATGCGAGTAGCCATCACATCTCTTCTCAGAGATAAGCTGCCACCATTCTAGCGAGTCTTTCACTCTGTATTTTTACAGGCTCTGTACATTTCTTTCATTAATAGAAATTTTGTATTATTGTATATCTATGTTTATGGTTTCATCTCTAATACAATTATGTTATATTATTGAGTATCTGTGATATCTCTATGCATTTCTTTATTATATCTCCGCTCGCATTTCATGCCGAAAATAATCTGGATCAGTGGTATCAGAGCAGGCTGCTCTTGATTGTTTTTCAGTGCATTTCATCGACGAGGTCCTAATATAGCAAGTTGGTTCTCAAACTTGTCTCTCTTGAAGACAATTTCTCTCACACAACCAAGAAACCCTCAATGGAAGAAGAAAATAAAAACGACGGAGCAGACGATCCTATCAATCTGTTGCTTGAGCAAGCTCTCACGCGACAAAGGGATGAAATGATGGATAATTTTTCCCACATCCTTCAACGCCTGTCGATAGCATCAGGCGCATATTCATCAAGCGGCCACTTTGGAGGCACCTCTCCTTTCAAGGTACAAGTTAATTTTGATATCCCTGTATTTGAAGGACAGATAGATGCAGAAGCCCTAGAAAAATGGTTAACTTTGCTAGAAGGTTATTTCTCTGTTCACAATTTTTCCGACAAAGAAAATATCACCTTCACACTCCTTAAAGCTCTCCCTCATGTCAAACATTGGTGGGAAACTTACTGGGATCAAAGTTCCACAAAGGAGTCTGGAATATACGGGGCCGATCCCACTTGGGAATTTTTTGTGGATGCGGTAAAGGAACAATATTACCCTGTTGGCAACTATGAGGACCAATACATGAGATGGACCACACTGTGGCAAGAGAGGGGCCAAGCAGTTCCGTAGTTCACCAATACCTTTCATACCTTGCGCACCAAGCTGGGTATCAAAGACTCTGAGCGACATTTGGTTCTGAAATACCATGGGGCTCTACACAGATACATCCAGGCTGAAATGGATTTTTTGGACATCTCATCACTCAGTGCTGCTTATCGATATGTTTTTAAAATCGAGTAGAAATTTAAGCACCAGAACAAATGGGAGTTTGGGTATGCAAATCTGCAACAACCAAAGTATGACAAAGACGGCCCTAACAAACAGTCTCCCGAAAACCAATCCAAGACAAAGGAAAAAAAGGGTCACGGGAAGAAAAAGAAGGAAATCCGGAAAATGGTGTGAGTTCCACAAAATCCCCTGGCACAACATCGATGCATATCGCTCAAAACATTCATTGATGGCCGAGATTAAAGACAAATATCCGAACCCTGATTCTGAATCTGATTCTGAAAATAATGGTAAAGGACAGATCATTGGCGTGGACCCCACTACTATTGTCGTGACCACAACAATTCAATTAGAAGAACCAAAAGATCCCGAAGAGAGGGAGTGCCTTTTTCATCCACAGATGTGGGTGAAGGGGGCCCCGCTGCATTTTATTGTTGATAACGGAAGCCAGAATGATCAGGGGATCAAATTTTGCTCAAAAATTCAAAGTGCTCGAAATCTCTTCAAACTGGACGAGAGCGTATACCTCGTCGTTGCGAACCCAACGCAACTCATTTCATCTCAAACAGACATCGGGAGTGAGAGATATCACAATCTGTTCGGAATGTCAAACAGGCAACAAAAAAAAAAGGACGCTGACTGTACAGTCCGTACAGGCTGATGTGGCAGGGCCATACGACCATACGCTGACGTGGCATGTGATTATGTGGCAGTGTTTGGTTGGTAGATGTGGTCGAATGGTGTTTCAACACGTGTCATCATGTGGTTGGTGGTTTGGTTCCACGTGGCCCAGTCATGGGCTGCCACGTGGCACCTTTATATTGGTTGTTTGGTCAAAATATATTGGAGTCCGTGGGGTTCAAACCTCGGACCTCCCCACCATGTAAATCCTTCACAAACTCTGCCCGACCATCGTATCGCCGCTTGTTTCTTATTGTATATATGTGTTTTATTGTATTTCAATTCACATAATATTGTATATGGCGGGGGGTCGGGCCGGGGCTTAGCCCCGGCCCGTGGTTTTGTTATATTACATATGACCCTGTTATAATATTTGTGCATGGGAGTGGTTACAACGAAATGGAGCCCCAGTGGCATGGGTAATGTATATGACCATGCCCTCCGTGAAATGGGCACATGGGATTTATGTTTTCAAATGTGTAAAGCCCGCGGTTTTATGGAATTTCATGTGACCACAACCGGAGCACGGAGGGGGAAGTTGGAATGGTTTCAACCATTTAGCCCTTTTTGCCATAGCGCGAGGTCATATGACCACATGTGCCCAGGTGCTAGGTGGTTAGGGGCTGGCGTGCCCATAACCATCCTACAGTTCGCACCGTTAGCACGGTTTCTCCCGGTGCTGGGTTTTCACGCTTTAAATTGCGTGTTTGCTAGGTTCATGTGATAAGGGTGCGTTTTGTAGATGCAGAGACAACAAGCTTGAAGGGGGGACTTCCAGGAGGCCTAACTTCTTCGTTTTTTGACCGATTGAGGTGCCTAAAAAGCCCAGCTGGGGGTTTTTGGATGCTCTGAAGCCATTGGAGAAGTCTGTTGGTTAGTTTGAGCATTGTAAGGCATGTTTTTTTATCACTTTGAGCAATTAATAATAATGATCCATTGGAAGATGGACCAGGAGATGTAGCCCAAGAGAGGGGTGAACTCCTTTATCAATTGTTGTGTTTATGTGCTTATGCTCATTGATTATGTTTCTGTCTATTTCTATCTTGCATGAGTAATCCTTTAATTAATGTGTCGCAAAGTTGATCCATTTGCTTTTAACACATAAAATTTACTTGCAAATAATTTCAAGATTTCAAGTCTTCTTCATTTTTAGATCAAGTTGGTATCAGAGCACTGGTTTTTGAAGACTTGATTGTTTGCAAGTGTTTTGTTTCTGATGCTCACAAGGTTGAAACTCACAAGAGGAGAAGGTCAACTTGTGGAGCCAAGTTCACGTCCTTCAAGGAGGAAGCATATACCATCACCGCAAGTTTCAAGGAGGCATTTACCAAGTATGGCTCATGAAGAAAGTCATGAACGTGTTCCTACAGAAGATGAAGATCTCAGAAAGGCTATCATGGAGACAAGAGAGATGATGAAGATCTTGATGGAAAGGAACATATTGTCGCAAGGTGAAGGCTCCAACCCTTCAAGACATAAGGGAAGCAGTGGTGACAAAACTCCAAACGGAAATGGAGGGAATGGTGCTTCTCCACCACCCTCTCCTCCATCTTCTTCTTCTTCTTCTTCTTCTACCAGTTCAAGACCTCTTCCGAATTATCCAAAGGGACATGGTAAAACTCCTTCGCAAATTCCTTTATTAAATCTTGATATAAAATTTGAATTGCCAATATACAATGGAGAAGTTAATGCTAAGAAGTTAGATAATTGGATACGTCAAATTGAGGTATATTGTAGAATACAAAAAATTCAAGATGATGAAACCAAAATTTAGCTTGCTTCGTTAATATTGGATAGTGTAGCACTTATTTGGTGGGAATCCAAGACTCGGGAGGATATGAAAAATCATGGTAAAATTTTGATTTCTTGGAATGATTTCATTGTTGCAATTAAAAAACAATTTTATCCATTGGCATATAAGCAAAAGTCTACTATGGAATGGAAAAATTTTAGACAAGATAAAGGACAGAGTGTGCAAATCTTTACTCAAGAGTTTAGGAGAAGAGCTTTGGTTTTGGGAGTAGATTTGTCTTCTCAAGAAACTTTGCTCAAATACATTGGAGCTTTACATAGTTATTTGAGACATACTATACTCGTGTTTAATCCTTCGAATCTAGATGAAGTTTGTGTACAAGATACTCATTTGGAAGCAAGAGGAAGGAACGACACTCATGAGGGTAACAAGAAGACGTTCAGCCATGGAGACAAGGGAAAGAAGAAGTTCAAGGGAAATGGCAGAAAGAATGTTTTTGTTAAAAAAGAGGGAGAAAAATTCACATGTAAACATTGTTCAAAAGATGGCCATGATGAAGACCATTGTTGGAAACTTCATCCTGAAAGAAGACCCAAAAAGTTTGGCAACAACAACAAAGGGAAGTCAAAGACTATTACAATTGTTCAACAGGATTTAGGTTTGGATTCGGGTGATGAAACGAAGATCACAGCCATGGGTTATCAAGGTAATGGTTTTATTGCAAGCACTAGTTCTTCAAGTAACAATAATGTCAATGTAACTCAACAAGAAAAAGCGAGAATTGAAATTTTTCACATAAGGGTTGTTTCAAAGCATACTAAGATAGATACTCTATTTGATAATGGATCTCAAGCAAACCTTATTTCTGAAGAAATTGCTAAGAAACTTAAGTTGGAAACAATTCCACATCCTAAGCTATACCCTCTTGGTTGGATATGTGATAATGCTAAGTTACAAGTAACAAGAAGGTGTAAACTTAGGCTTGCTATCACTGCAAATTTCATTGATGAGGTAGAGCTTGATGTTATTCCGTTGGATATCTGTGGTATTGTGTTGGGAAGCCTGTATTTGTACAATAGGAAAGCTATTTTTCATCGTCATGAGAATAAGTATCATTTGTTTAAAGATGGGGTTGAGTACATTGTTAGAGCCCACACAAAGAAGATGAATTTATCACTTATAAATGCAGGACAAATGAAGAGATTAGT
>ML855774.1:3766-21693 GCA_009831015.1 Picea engelmannii | reverse complement strand
TCTCTGTTGGTGTCCAGGTATGAACGATTTATTCACCCTTTTTCCTACATTAATTCATCAATCCGGGTGTGTGTCCTTTCAAGGCAACGCACAAGGTATATGCAGGGGCAAGAGCACAATTTGTTCTGACCAAGGGTTCACGATTAAGACTCAAAACATTGCTTTGAAACTAAATGAATTACAACTTCAGAAAAACAATCATAAGAATTAAAACACTGTAACAACAAGCATAAACTAATGAATAATACACACAGAAAGACGTAGCACCTGATCATAAGAGCGGGCCCATCTCTCTGATTAGGGCTACGTTAGTCACAACGAAGATTAAGACAACAAAATAGATGATGCTTTATAAATATGAAAAGGGTTATTACAATATCAATTGGGGGCATCCCCAATTACAGGAATAAACTGTCTTTTATACATGGAGAGGGAGAACAACCTCTTTCCCCAAAACATGGTAACCAAATCCCCATAATACATTAGTTGGAACGACACCACTACCAGATAAACAAGATCAATGAGATTCCAAAGAATGGTTCAAGGATCAGCGACTCCAGCTGTGCGGCCTCCTTATGGCTTGGTCGTTGTTGTGAATAGAGGATTTGCTACAGGATACTGAAGCCTTGGTTCCTGTTCTCTAGAAGCTGCAGTCAAACATTCATTTTAGTGTTGCGAATAGGCAAAACTCCGTGACTTTATTTCATTAATAAAATATTCCAATAGACAAGGCAGGGGTATTTACCTTACAGGTTTAGCATAGTAAACATAGGTAAATAAGTGTAAAAAATGTCAAAAAGGGTAATGGAAATGTAGCAGAAAGATAGCTCGATTTGGTGCCCAACAATCTCACCCTCATTGGTGCTTCTCTCTCTAGAGAAATTAAATGTTTCTATTGATATAGTGTGAATGTGACTTCAGTCGACACTCTTTGCATGGTAGCTCTGGCTTTAGGCTGCTAAATTTCAGTCAGAGTAACTTCATGCATTATGAAAGTCTTTTTTTTTATGTGATTAAGACACTATACCATTTCCTTTTAAAAGCCTTCTTCAATAATTCCCTTTTCTTGCTCCATTTCCATGAATTTGATTAAGTTGAGATGTTATCGGGTTTGCTTCGAATCAAGATTCAATTATAATGATAGCTTCTAAAGCTTTAAAATTTTCTCTAAAAAAATAGCAATATGTATGACAACTATAAGTGATTCATATTCAAGAAAGTCATGAACTGTTTATTCTTTGTACTGACTTGAAATTTGCAATTTACAACGGAAAGTGAAGTCTTGCATGTCAAAGAACATTGCAACAAACAATTCTGCTCTCCACATGAAAGAAAGGTGATACCTAGAAAACAAGGTACACCTATTCAAAATGTCTCCTTGCAAAGAAAGGGGAAGGGACATTTTTATAGTGGAATTTTGCTTTTTGATTTCATTTGCACTAACTTCACATATGCTATATTTCTAGGTGGAGATGACAAATGATAGTAGACCTTCTGGAGCAAACATATCACCTCTCAACCCACGAACAAAAGGTCAACTTCAACAAGAAGCTCAAATATGCCACGTGCTTCTGAGTGCAATGCATCAATGCGTAGAGATTCCTTCTCAACATGAACATGCAGACAACCATGCCTATTTAAGGAAAATCCTTGGCCTTACAATTTGTAGCCTCACTTATCTTTATGCCTGAACAATATTGAGGAATACAAGTGTTGATTGCAAGGTCCTCTCTGCAGATGTTTGTACATAAAGAATTATCAATGTTGCTAGACAATCGAGAAAAGTTATGTGTAACACACCCAACCCTTGAGTATCTTTCCTAGGGATGGGGCATCAAAATTTCACTCTCCTTAACATCTCAAATCCTATGTCTGAGGTCTTCATCCTCTTCTACTTACCCATAGCGTTCTAATGACTGCTACCAGGCTCAAATCCGAGCTTTGGGTTGCAAGTTATGGATTCCAAAAGTTTTTCGGGCATTCATTGATATAGGGCCACGTGGCATCCACGTGAATCCACCTCACGCGTATTGTCTCCAAGTTCCTTCATCCACGGTGGAAGTCCATCCACCGTTCGATTCCATTACTGGACTCAATCTTCGTCTAACACGCAGGCCAAAAGGAAATTCAACACTTTAGCATTTCGGCGCTGAATGCCTCCTTACTACGCACGAGACCTTCCAGAGTCCCGAACTCCCTAAATCCTGTAAACTTGCCACGTGGTTCCCACCTTCGGGTCTTTTGGGTCTCTCTATAACGCTACACCCTAAATCCTCCGGAGTCCCGATTTCTAGACTACTGAAGTCCTGGTCACTTCACCAACCACTTTGTCTAGGCAGGCACATACCAGGGGCTGACACATAGAAGGGACAGGGGTGACACGTGTCATGTTCCAATAGGCATATAGGGTCTACGAAAAAAAAAGATCAATCTGACACGTGGCACATTGATCGTGGGTCCACGTCACCTTTGTGACGTTGACTTGCCATGTCACAACATAATGACAACCTTCTAACATCCCTCGAATCTCACGATTGAGATCCGACCACATGGATTCATAGATCCACGACTAACGTTACTTCGCGACTCCGGACTTCAGGATTTTTGCGATGTAAAAATCCTCTTTTCTCTCGGAGTTGGTTAGCGTCGAGCTGACCACAACCTAGATCTGACGGTTAGGAAATGCCTGAAGCGTCCTTGAATCGACGAATCTCGTTACTTCGGGCTTCATAGATTTTCAACACACCACACCTCAAATTCCCTGAAGTGCTAAATCTCCAAACTAAAGGATCTAGCACCATGCATCCCCTGTATATCGATGGCTGAGAGGAATCCCGAAGGATCTTTAGATCCACGGTCCACATTACTTCGTGACTCTGGCCTTCGGGGGTTTTTGGGTTTACTGCCACTCCATTCTACCGAAGCAGGACTTCGTCGAAGTATCATGTGCGGGTCCCTCCTCTTGAATGATCAGATGATAGGTGGGGCTCCTGATGATCTCCCCCAAATCTACAACTCTCCTTTACTTCATAACTTTGACGTTCGGGGAGTTTGATGCTATGGAATCTCCATTCTCCCGAAGTGGTACTCTGCCGAATTCGTCTCGGTGTAGATCCAACAGCTGAGGGAACCCTTGAACATTCTCGATTGGTGGCTCGCGCTACTTCGCGATGGGGATTTGGATCTCGGTTTAGTCAGTAAGATAGGTTCACCTAGCCACAAGGGAAACCGCCCAATGTCAGTCAACCTTACAGGTAACTGTAACTCTCGGTCGCCTTCGACCGGTTTGTGACTATTAGGGCCGACAATACTCCGAAGTCCCGGACTTCCGGAGCTCCGAAGCTAAAAGGACTTGGCTCCCTTAGGCTTAGTATAGGGTTCTTAGATCTTGGTCACATGGGTCCTTCTAACTCTCACGAGTTAAACACAACTTCCTCATCATGAACTTGCTAATGACTTGGGCATAATATCTCAGTCTCACAACAAGGAGTCTGAAGAAGATATCCTCTTCAGACAGACAGGGCCAGATTGATACAATACTTTCTATCTTGATCGTCCTACAGGTTTACATCCCACATGTTTACGTCCCATGACACCTCAAAGGCTAAGTTGGGGCATATAGACGATCAATCAAAAGCATAAGTTCACAGGAAGATAAAGGCATACACATAACTTGGTCATTCAATACAAAAACCATTCTTAGATGTATAAATACATGAATTCATCCATTATTCCAATTCAATGCATAGAGTATAAAAAAGCTTATCAGAACCAGGTTACGTGATGAGACTATTGAAAGGGGTGCATGTTTCCACCCAAGCATAGGCTCAGTCACCCCTAACGGATTTACCACTAGCCACTCCCGAGCTAGACCACAATGCTCTGAGAGAGAATTCTTTCTTCCGGCTCAGCAATAGCCAGGGATGAAGGTTACTCTCCTCCTCCCACAGGATATTGGCAACGAGTTCTCTCTATACCAAGAAATAAGGCCTGCCTGAGTACTTCCTTAGTCACTTAGCACCCTCGTTTATCAACTTGTATCATAACCATGCTATCCATATCCTGCAACCAGAACACGTTCATTTTTCTTAGTTCTTCCTCAAACTTAAGAGCTTAGTCTCTCTTCTCTGCTTCTCTTTGCAACTCTTCCTCTTCCCACCACGCCTTCCTTTATTACCTTCCTCAACAAGATTGTGTGTGGCCCGAATTCCTAGTCCATGGTTAGGTTTGAAATCCTTTCATATGGATGCTCTACCCCATTCCCTCATTAACTCTTGAGGAGGTCTTACCACCTACCAACCTGACTATAATTCATCCCTGAGTCAGAGGACTATTCTGGTCCCGAGAAATTAAATCCAACAAGGTACTCGTTTGGTGGGGGTTATCTCAACCATTCCTGGTTCCCCTCATCATCTCTCTCATATCATTGGTGGTCTATCTTGGCAAACCCACCTTTCAGCAGTTATGCAACACTTATCCATTTTCTATTAATAAAATAAATTACATTCATTAACCTTTTATACAAAGGTTCATCAAATCAAACATTCACATTTATCAAGTTTTCCATAGTCTCTTGGCCAATATAGTTATATTTACAAACTGGGGGGAAACATGGGTGTTACAATCCCCTACCCCTTAAAGGAACATCATATTCGATGTTCTATCTGTCAATGTGCTCTGTATATACATAAGTAAATACAAATGGATAGGCATGTTTCATGGCATCCTCCATTTCCCATGTAGCCTCATCTGGGCCAAAGTGTTTCAATTTCACCTTGACCTATGCAATGGTTTAGTTCCTAAGTGAGGTTTCCTTCCTGTCTAGTATGCATTGAGGTTCTGGCATGAATTCTCCCTCTAGCTCCACCTGAATAACAGACCAGTCAATTATGTGATTAGAATCATGTACATATTTCTTCAATAATGAAACATGGAAAACATTTTGTGCCTTCACCGTGGGGGGGAGTGCTAGCCTATAGGCTACATGTCCCACTATATCTATGATTTCAAAGGGTCCACAATACCGGGGTGCCAGCTTGGCACAAGCTCCTGTTCTCAAGGAACTCTTCCTGGGTCTAATTCTAAGATAGACATGGTCTCTTGTCTTGAACTCTCTGGGAGTTCTCTTTCTGTCAGCGTAACTCTTTTGTCTATCCTGAGCAGTTTTCAGATTTTGCTTAATCTGAATTACTTGTTGTTCCATTTCTTTCAGCATGCCGGGTCCGATTGTAATTCTATCCACTGGATTACTCTAGCTGATTGGAATCTTGCATTGTTTAACATAGAGGGTTTCAAAAGGACTCATCTTCAATGACTCTTGATAACCGTTGTTGTAGGCAAACTCTACTAATGGCAGTTAGTCTTCCCACTTCTTAGGCTGATGCATTACATGCATCCTTAAGATGTCTTCTAATATTTGGTTCACTCTTTGTGGGTCCATCCGTTTGAGGGTGGTAGGCTGTGCTAAACAACAATTTAGTCTCAAAACCAACCATTAAGGATTTCCAAAAGCTTGAAGTAAATTTTGTGTCTCTGTCAGATATAATATCCCTAGGCATGCCATCCAATCTAAATATCTCCTTCATGAAGATGTTGACAATATCTATTGCCTTGCAAGTTGACTTGACAGGAACGAAGTGAGCAAACTTGCTCAATTTGTCCACCACTACCATGATGGCATCATTTTGCTTGGCCGATTTTGGTTATCCGGTAATGAAATCCATGGAGATGGTTTCCCATTTCAATTTTGGAAATGGTAGAGGCTGTAACAACCCTACTGATGTTCTGCCTTAAGTTGTTGGCATTATATACACTTAGCTAGATAGTCAGTTATGTCCCTTTTCAATTCAGGCCAATGGAATTGTTTCCTAGTGGTTGTGATCATTTTCTGATAACCTGGATGAGCAGTATATGGTCTCTTGTGTAGTTCATCCATTATGAACCTCTTCAAGTCATCAACTTGGAATATACAATATATTTTTTTAAGTCAACATGCCTTCATCAAGCATCTGATACCCTTCATACTTTATCCTTGTGGGATCTTTCTTTAGGTATAATGTCACGGTCTTGAAAAATGCATCTGTTTCTTGTGCATTCCTGACTCTCTCCCTGACATCCATTTCACAGGTGCTTACCGCTGCCAGGTGAATTATTTTCACACTTCTGCTAAGGGCATTGACCATCCTATTTTCCTTTCCTTTGATGTGTTTGATTTCGAAATTAAACTCACTAAGGAGAACCATCCACCTAGCTTGTTTAACATTGAGCTTTGGTTGATCAAACAAGTGCCTCAAACCACAATGGTCTGTCATAAGTACAAATCTCTTACCCAGGAGGTAATGCCTCCACATTTTTAAAGCATGCACTATGGCAGCCAACTCTAGATCATGGGTCACATAATCGATTTCATGCTCATTCAATTTTCTGAATTCGTGGAAAATTACACGTCCTTCTTGCATAATGAATCCTTTGAGTCCTTCCTTACATGCATCTATACACATGAGGAAGTCATTAGTAGGGTCTACAATCTTCAACACAAGTGCATGGGTTAGAAGGTATTTCAATTCTTGAAATCTTTCTTCACATTCAGATGTCCAAGTTAATTTAACCCCCTTTTTCTGAATGGCAGTGATTGGACAACCAATCTTTGAAAATCCTTTTATGAACCTTCTATAGTATCCTGCTAAGCCCATAAAGGACCTGATATTAGATACATCCTTTGGGGTAGTCCATTCCATGATAGATCTGATCTTGTTAGGGTCTACTGCCACTCCTTTTTCAGAAATAACATGGCCTAAGTAATGGACTTGCTTCTAGAAAAAGCCACACTTGTTAAACTTAGCGTAGATATGATGCTCTCTTAGTACTTGAAGCACTAATTTAAGATGTTCCTCATGATACTCTCTGTTCCTGGATTACATTAGGATATCAACAATAAAAACCAATACAAATTTGTCTAGGAATTTGCTGAGTACATTATTCATCAAGCACATAAAAGTGGCGGGGGCATTGGTTAATCCAAATGGCACCACTACAATTTCATAATGACCATATCTTGTCCTGGAGGCAATTTTGTGGATGTCTTCATCCTTGATTCGGATTTGATAGTATCCAGACCTTAAGTCAATCTTTGAGAAAATGGAAGCACCCCTTAATTGCTCAAACAAGTCATCGATTCTTGGTAAGAGATACTTGTTATTTATGGTTGTCTTATTGAGTTGTCTATAGTCTATGCATAGTCGGAGTGCGCCATCTTTATTTTTCACAAACAAGACGGGTGCTCCCCATGTAGACACATTAGGTCGGATGTAGCCTTTGTCCATCATCTCCTTTAGCTGTAGCTTGAGCTCAACTAGCTCTAGTGTACTCATCCTATAGGGCATTCTAGACACTGGCACTACCCCTGGAGCAAGTTCTATGGAGAAGTCCATGTCTCTCCACGGAGGTAGACCCTGTACCTCTTCTGGAAACACATCTTTATACTCTCTTAATATGGGGTGGTCCTCTAGGTTTGGTTTGTCATCCTCAACAGATTCCAACACATGTATTGCATATAGAGGATGTCCCTTCCTGCAATGCTTTTTCATTTGAAGGGTTGATATTCATCTCACTGATACATGCCTCTGAATCCTTTGGAGGGTTATTTTTCTTCCTTCTTCATTTTCACATTAGAAAGTCTTCTGGTAACAATCCAACTTGGTTTTATAAGTGGCTAACCAGTCCATACCAACCAACAGGTCATAAGATCCTAGGGGAAGTATGTTAAGGGTTTCTTGGGTGGAAAATCCATCCATAATGAATTGGAAAGATGGTATGACCTTTGCTACTTTTCTTTTAGTTCCAATGGCTAGTTGTACCAACCATGGCTACTTTTCTAACTAGTTGCAATTTACACTTATCAATAGTCTGAGGGGCCACATAACTCAAATTATAACCAGGGTCAATTAAAATAGAAACTAGATGGTTGGCAATCATACCTTCCATCTCCACTACTGAGGCTTGGTTATTATCCAAGGCTGCATAAATCCGTGGCATGCTCCTAGCCACATCATTGATTGTGGTAGCTTCTTGGATATTGTAGACTCTCCTACTGTTCTGTTGTTTGTGTCGACAATCCCTCAAAAGATGTTCTTCTCCACAACCCAAACATTTCAAGGGTTCTTTATTTGGGTTATCAGTGTTTCCTGGGGTTGCTCCAAAAGGTTTATTTCCACTCCGAGATTGAATTTTTTTTGATACACACTTATAGTAGGAAGGTTCATCCTAGAACTCTTCCCATAATTCTTAAATCTTGAGGATTTAAACCCCTTCTTCTTGAATCCTGAACTACTTTTCTTCTTCCAGTCCTCATGAGGTTCTGTTTGAATCCCAAACTGTTCATAACAATACCTTGCCTTTCGGATAGTGTCTTCTAAGGTATTTGGCTTTGCAAACTCAATCCTGTCCTAGTAGGTCTGAGGTAACCCACTAATAAATCACTTCACTTTTACCTTTTTATCCTTTATTTAGGGTACATACCTTAGCATCTCAAGGAATTTAGTGACATATTCCTCTATGGTGAGATGTCCTAGCCTGAGTTCATAGAACTCCTTAGTCTTCCCATCAAATTATTTCTCTAACATATACTTCTTCTTGAGGTGTTTCTCAAACTGTTTCCATGACAAGTCCTTCTCATGGATTCCTTTCAGATTCCTAAGGTCTTCCCACCAAATGGAAGCCTTTCTATTAAGGTTGAAGATAACTATTTGAACCTTCAAGTTTTCAGAGTAGTCATGGACTTTGAAGTACTTCTTTAAACCAGGCAGCCAAGCTTTTGCCTCTTCCCCTTTCTCAATCTCTCCATTGAAAGAGGGTGGTTTGGATTTCTTGAACTCTTCAGGATCATGACTTTTGGAATGCTTTCGCTTCTTTCCTTTCCTTTGAGAATGCAAACTAGCTTTGCTACTAGAAGATCCCTCGAAGTTGCCAGTTTCCTCTCTAGAGGACTCTCTTGATGAGTGTCTCCGGCCTCCAGGTTGGACCTTCCTCGAGGTACACCTCTTAGTGTGGCCACTTATGGGACCACGTTTTCGTATCTTAGGTGGGCTTTGACTTATCTTCGTATGTCGTCGGTCCACCTGACTGGTTGTGGGTCCATGCTGCAGTAGCCTCTGTATATCGGATAAGCTCTGCAACAAGATTGCGTTAATTTCAATTTGTTTTTCTTACTTCTTTATCAACCTTTTGTTGTCGGCCTTGGAACTCTGTAATTCGGCCATGAAGCTCCTTACAGTTTCAGCGAGATCCAGAGGGGTTTACACTGCCCTCCTTTCGTCAGATTCTTCGTCTCTATTATGGGAGCCATCCCCTACTTCATGGATCTTCACCATTCTTTATACTTGTAGTTTTCCCGATATTTATTGAGTGCTTGAGTGCTGACAAAACACTTACTATTATCCAATAGTCTATTAGTTTATGAACAACACACAGTTCATATTTCTTAAATACACGCACAATAGAAAGTTCCATTCTTTTCTTCAGTAACAGTTTAACTAGACTCTTTAGGAAAGAGGTAAGATAGGGTGTCACCCTTAAAAGTCCTTTAAATATGGTTTTTACGCAACTCGTCCATGAGCCCAACTAGCCCAAGTGTTGTAACCATGCTCTGATACCAATTTGTAACACACCTGACCCCTGAGTATCTTTCCTAGGGATGGGGCATCCAAATTTCCCTCTCCTTAACATCTCAAATCCTTTATTCGAAGTCTTCATCCTCTTCTACTTACCCATAACATTCTAATAATGGCTACCAAGATCAAATACGAGCTTTGGGTTGCAAGTTATGGCTTCCCAAAGTTCTTCGGGCGTTCATTGGTTAAGGGCCACATGATGTCCACTTGAATCCACCTCACGCGTATTGTCTCTAAGTTCCTTCATCCATGGTGGAAGTCCATCCACCGTCCGATCCTATGACTGAACTCAATCTTTGTCTAACACACAAACATCTAACATGCAGGCCATAAAGAAATTCGACACTTTGGTGCTGAACGCCTCCTTACTGTCTATGCACGAGACCTTCCAGAGTCCCGAACTCTCGAAGTCTCGTAAACTTGTCACATGGTTCCTACCTTTGGGTCTTTTGGGTCTCTCTATAATGCTACACCCCAAATCCTCTGGAGTCTCGAAGTCTTAGAGTCCCAGAGTCCCGATCACTTCACCAACCACTTTGGCTAGGAGGGCACGCACTAGGGGCTGACACGTAGAAGGGCCAGGGGTGACACATGTCACGTTCTAATAGGCATATAGGGTCTATGAAAAACATAGATCGAGCTGACCATGACACATCGATCATGGGTCCACGTCACCCTGGTGACATTGGCTTGCCACGTCACACCATACTGACAGACTTCTAACATCCCTCGAATCTCACAGTCGAGATTTGACCATGTGGATCCATAGATCCATGGCTAGTGTTACTTCGTGACTCTGGCCTTAGAGAGTTTTGCGATGTAAAACTCCTCTTTTCTCCTGGATTTGGTCAACGCCGAGATGACCACAACCTAGATCTGAGGGTTAGGAAAAGTCCCGAATCATCCTTGAATCAACGACTCTCATTACTTCGGGCTTCAGATCTTTTTGACACACCACACCTCAAATTCCTCGAAGTGCCCAGTCTCCGGACTAAAGGATCTAGCACCACACGTCCCCTGTATATTGATGGCTGAGAGGGATCCTGAAGGATCCTTAGATCCACGGTCCACATTACTTCGTGAATTTGGCCTTTGGGGTTTTTTGGCTTTACTAGCACTCCATTCTCTCGAAGCAGGACTTCGTCGAAGTACCGTGTGCGGGTCCCTCCTCCTGAATGATCTGATGGTAGGTGGGGCTCCTGACGATCTCCCCCAAATCTATGACTCTCCTTTACTTTTTAACTTCGGTGTTCGGGGAGTTTGATGCTATGGCATCTCCATTTTCCCAAAGTGGTTCTCCGTCGAAGTCGTCTCGGTGTAGATCCAATGACTGAGGCCGGAACCCACGAACAATCTTGAATGGTGGCTCGCGCTACTTTGCGATGGGGAGTTGGATCCCGGTTTAGTCGGTAAGATAAGTTCATCTAGCCATAAGGGAAATCGCCCAACGCCGATCAACCTTACAAGTAACTGTAACTCTCGGTCACCTTCGGCTGGCTTGTGACTATTAGGACTGACAATACTCCAAAGTCCCGGACTTCCAGAGCTCTAAAGCCAGAAGGACTTGGCTCCCTTAGGCTTAGCATAGGGTTCCTAGATCTTGGTCACATGGGTCCTTCTAACTCTCGAGAGTTAAACACAACTTCCTCATCATGAACTTGATAAGGACTTGGGCATAATATCTCGGTCATACAACAAGGAGCCTGAAGAAGATATCCTCTTCAGACAGACAGGGCCAGATTGATGCAATACTTTCTATCTCGGTCGTCCTATAGGTTTGTGTCCCATGACACCATGAAGGATAAGTTGGGGGATATAGACGATCAATCAAAGGCATAAGTTCACAGGAATATAAATGCATACACATAACTTGATCATTCAATACGAAAACCATTCTTAGATGTATAAATACATGCATTCATCCATTATTCCAATTCAATGCATAGAGTATAAAAACACTTATCAGAACCAGGTAACGTGATGCGACTTCTTAAAGGGGTGCCCGTTTCCACCCAACCATAGGCTCAATCACTTCTAATGGATTTACCATTGGCCACCCCTGAGCTAGACCATGATGCTTTGAGAGAGAATTTTTTCTTCCGACTCAGCAACAGTCAGGGATGGAGGTTACTCTCCTCCTCCCATAGGATATTGGCAATGGGTTCTCTCTATACCAAGCAAGGAGGCATGCCTGAGTACTTCCTTAGTCACTTAGCACCCTCATTTATCAGCTTGTTTCATAAACCTGCTATCCATATCCCGTGACCATAACATGTTCATTTTTCTCATTTCTTCCTCGAACTTGAGAGCTTAGTCTCTCTTCTTTTCTTCTTTTCTTCTCTTCGAAGCTCTTCCTCTGCCCACCACGCTTTCCTTTCTTGCCTTCCTCAACAAGATTGCATGTGGCCCGAATTCCCAGTCTGTGGTAAGGTCTGAAAGCCTTTCAGATGGGCGCTCTACCCCATCCCCTAATCAACTCTTGAGGAGGTCTTCCCACCTACCAGCCTGACTGTAATTCATCCCTGGGTCAGAGGATTGTTCTAGTCTTGAGTAATTAAATACAACAAGGTACTGGTTTGGTGGGGGTTATCTCAACCATTCATGGTTCCCCTCACCATCTCTCTCATAGCATATGTGGTATATCTTGGCAATCCCCCCTTTCAACAGTTATGCAACACTTATCCATTTTCTATTAATAACAAAAATTACATACATTGACCTTTTATACAAAGATTCATCAAATCAAACATTCACACATTTTTATTTTTCTACAGTCTCTTGGCCAATATAGTTATATTTACAAACTGGAGGGAAACATGGGTGTTACATTATGATACCTATATTCTAAGCTACTCAACATGTGATTCACAATTCCTCTGGATGCATAAGATCTAGTTCAAATTCCAGAGTCCATCAAAGCAAGGTAGGATGAAGGCTTGTGATATAGACATTGGGAGTTGGGAGGGCTTGACTCAGAGTATTGATCACCAAATTGCATGGGACCTCCTAGGGAAAAGTGAGAATGTGGGTGGCCACTGCCTAATAAGCACTAGGTTACGTTTGAACCCTGAAATTCACCAAGTCAAAATAAAAAGGTTTTATTCTTTTCAAAATGAGCTGGATACAGATTTGGTTATTTTTACACAAATGACAAAAAGAGAGAATTTTAAATCTGCCCTATTTGTATAGGTTCCATATTCATGTTTTGATTTGGACCCTTTCAAAGAAAAGTTGCAAGAAATCAAATGGTGTCAATTATTTCTTGGAAGCAATCAAATTATTACTGACATGTTTTTTATTGTATTTTGTAGATAATATTTTTACAAGCGATCTCACATTTACTGTTATCTTGTTGGCCTCTGAAGTTCAAATTAGGGTGCTACTCTTACTGTATTTAATGTAATATCATAGCTCTGTCTTCTTTATATTTGGTTATTTTAATACAAATGACAAAAAAAGAGAATTGTAAATCCACCCTATTTGTATAGGTGCCATATTCATGTTTTGATTTGGACCCTTTTAGAGAAAAGCTGCAAGAAATCAAATAGTGTCAATTATTTTTTGGAAGCAATCAAATTATTACTGACATGTTTTTTTACTGTATTTTGTGGATAATATTTTTACAAGCGATCTCACATTTATTGTTATCTTGTTGGCCTCTGAAGTTCAAAGTAGGGTGCTACTCTTACTGTATTTAATGTAATATAAGAGCTATGTCTTCTTTATATTCATTAAGTTCAATTTCAAGTCTTTCGTTGTTCTTATTCTTTTCTATTTAGAAGAAAACTTACTAAAAACACACCATATGAAAAAATATTAGGCTGTTTTCAAAAAAGATAATGTTTCAGTGTCAATTGTAGCGGCTTAGTTTACTATAGAAGATTATTATTTTCTATATAGGGAATTGCAATAAAAAATGAATAATTTATGTACCTTGTCGCTCACAAATTGAAGCGAGTCCAACCAATTTAAGACGAAAATTCTTGATCAATGCCAATGACATGTCATTTTTTCTCAAGCTTCTCTTCTAATAATTCTAGCTCCCTACACCATAATACCTTGGTTTTGACCCTCATAATGTATTGGAACAGATTATGTGTAAATTGTAGAATTGTGGTTTTAATGATGGGGGTCAAGCTATGTGAGATTAAATAAATGACCCCGTGGTGTAAATATGCTTGCATGGATTCCTATTGCAGAGATCAAGAACAAGGCTATACTAGTGAATGGATAGGTGTATAATTTATCCACAAGTTTGAGATAGTTCAAAGTTGGTGCTAAAGAAAGTCGACCTATTCTTATCCAAGTTTCTTGGGGTAAGATATTAACTTGAGATCCAAAATCGGCAACCACTTGTTTGATCAATACTTATTGATTTATACATCAACTCATGGATCATAATATTTATGCTTATATGAGAGTTTTCTGACATCCTTTGATGGCCTTTGTCCTTCTTTGTATTCTTTTAATATATTTATTAGTTCTAGCAATCAATCGACTAACTGGCTATCTTGTAATAGTTGTAGGAATTCTTGTATAATATCTTCATTATGTATTCTAGTGTTTTCCTTAAAGAATATGATAGATTCTTTCACAATTTTTTCTTCTTTATCGGGATTTGGAAAGAAACTATCCTTCCTTCTCTGTTGGTCATGTAAGGTAGTACTGTTAATATCTCATCCTGCGCCAAATCTTGTGATGATATTTAAATTATTTGAATTCAATACTTCTTGTTTTGATACTGCGTGTAGAAGATTTACATTTTTTCTAGTCATAATTTTGTCGAGTATTATTGGGAACTCTTCTAATGAGTGGTCAATGACATTGCATATATTGTAGAATTTCAAGTCGATTCTATGTTTCATTGGGAAATCTAAACTGATGTGGTCATCTTTCTAGCAATTGTAGCAATATGGTCATCCTCAACCTCAACCTCGACCACCAAATCAACCACGGCCTCCTTGACCTAGACCTCGACCGTAGTAGTCATCTCTTCGAGCATAAATGTTAGCTTGGTTGGTGGCTTCTGTGTAATATATTGTTCATACACTGGGTTGATTTCGTGCATTGAAATGACATTATGATGGAAGCTTCGTAGATATGGAAACACTTAGTGTTTTTCAAATTATGTCGACAATATTGTACATTATGATTAGTCACACACTCACATATGTTACAATATTTTTGTGCTTGTACTCTGTGTCCATTTGTTGTTGGTGGTGGTTGATTGGTAAGGTTACACGTTTCCTCCGTATGTCCTTCACAACATGAAGTGCACCAAAGTTCATCTCTCCTTATGGACAAATTCTTTATTGTTTGTTGTAAGTTCTCTATTTTTTCTTCAAGTTTTTCAGTGGACGAAGCAGTCGATGGGTTGTCCTCATTCGACTCGATGAACCGTGATTTTTGTAATGCATCTTTGCAGGTGGTTATTTCATACAAGCGTAATGGCGAGCAGATCTATTACAGTAAACTAGTTACATACCACTGAACTAGAAAGATTTGGTCGAATGTTGTCCGAATTTGGCTCAAGAGATCTTTGAATCTTTTATCATACTCCCATATCAACTCGCCTGGTCATTGTTTTATTTATTTTAAATTTTGTGCATCCAAGTGTGTGACATATTGGACTTTGAAAAACGTTAGAAAAACTATCTTTTATGTCTGAATTTTTTTGGTTTTTATTTTCAATTAAGTTCATAAACCATGTCAGGGCATGGTTTTATAGGGCATCTCCAAATTGTTCCATCTGTTTATCTTCATCTATGATGTCTGCGGTATCTCAGAATTTTTCTCACATGAACCAGTGTATTTTTGGGTCCTCATCTCCCTCATATAGGGGGATGTGGTTGAATCCCATTTTTATTGTCTTTTTAGAGGTACTTACTTTCTGTGGTGTTTGAGTTACCACAATTTTTTACTAAGTTGTCGAATCCTTGGTCGGGTTTTCTTGTGTCACTTTTTTTGTTGTTATATCTTTTAATGGGTGGTACTCAAGGAATAAGTTCTTCTTATTGAGTACATAAAGTATCTCTTCGGTTTGAGAACTTTGATTTTTATACTCAACTAAACATTGCTCCAATAGTCCTGTCGGTTCACGACTATAACTAGTTTATTCTCTTGATAATAAATTTGGCAAGGGAGTCAAGTCAGTGAGATCCTTAATTTGGATGAGCATGTTGTCGGCTTCATTTTTTCTAGCTCAACAATGAGCGCATCTTGTAGGTTTCCACGTTCGTTGGTTCTATACCATAATCTTGCATATTGGTCATCGATCTGAATTCTTTGTTGGAGAAATTATTTTATTCGCGGGTTGGTTTATGGCACAGGAGAAGTGCATATCGTTGGTCCTGAATCTTCATAATCCATGCTTTCAAGTTCGTCTTTCGGTTGATAGGAATTCAATCTAGCCTCTATAAACTCTACATCACTACTTCTATCGGAGGTCACTGTAGCGATTGTTATTGCTAGATCTGATCGATTTGTTTCAGACTCAGAATGCTCACACTCTTTGTCAGGTTACCCTCCTCGATAATTTTTCTATTTGACTTTTGACTATTCCATAGGTTGCAAATTTCTTCCCTTTTCTTTTTCCTTTTATCTCGCTTTGATCTCTGGATGTCAATGGATTTCTTATGTTCTTTCTTTCCTCTCAATGACATTTATGCTTCAATAATCATAAATTTTGGCATGCTTTCCTTGTGGCATCTCACAAATTCCATTGACACCCATCGCCACCCCGACTTAATCAAAGTTGATATTATTGGCCATGTTCATTTATTCAAAAAATAATCCCAGGCTTGTCTTGTGTCTTTGCACTTTGTGTCAAGAAATCCTTCCCACTCTTCGTCCCTCTCTTGATAGTTACTATTTGGTAACAATGTTCCTAGTCGAGGTCGGTATTCAACAATGTTACTGAATCCCTTGTTGAGGAGGAATATATGAAGCAGTGTCGAAACAATACACAAGAATCCTTCGTGCAACTCAATGTAAATTTTTTCTTTTATTCTATCAAGAGATGTTTGATCTTCGGCAGCTTGCTCTGAGATATTATCTTCTTAAAATATCACGAACCAGTCGTGAAAATTCATTAAACCTCCGTTTGTAAGGTTTAGGCCTAGTTTCTCGTCGGTTGCCAAATTACGCATTACTCGACTTGTTGATGTACTGAAATAACACTTCAGGGAGGACTTCTAAAAACGTTTCGTGGATTTCTGAAAATAATCTTTCTCTTGCTTCTGCGAGTGAAAGATTGTTTCTTCTGGCTTAATTCTTGATGTAATTCTCAGTCTTTCTCTCCCACCATTCATGTATGTCTTGAAGGGTTAACATTTATGTATACTTCTTCATGCCCAGGTCCATAAATATCGACAATGGAACCAATGTTGTAATCTAAGGGAAACTAGGGAGAGTTATCAGTAGTCCTTACATAAGCAACATAGAAGATACACACACACACACACATATATAGACAATTACATACAGAAGTAGTGAGAGCCCAAAGATCTTTATTTATTAAATTATTTAGTAATGCAGTGCAATCTATACAATCTCTTGCATAGAAATATCAAAGTCTGCATGTGCTTGTCTATTTATATTCCTATATGTCTAGTTACCAGGCAATTGTAACTACTTAACTGCCTGGGTCGATCGGTTAGTAGATACTTTGACCGACTTACATTTTTTACTACAATAGTCGACTGTCGGGTCTAGTCAACATATTCGACTAGCCCATACAATAATACTTCAAATGGGTGTTTCTTCATCTCATTGCTTTTATGGGTCTTAGAGAAAAAAATTCTATTATGCTATATTTTTTACTTTTGCAAAACTTTGTTAACAAGTATGACTAGGGGTAAGACCTTTTTTGAAGTATTTTGTGCACCTGAAATATGTAATTTTCATGTTATATATGAATAAATATTAATTTTTTTAATGTGAAAAAAAGATGATTTTTCCTCGAGAAAAGAAGTTTTACTTCCTCCGTGGAAAAAAAAAATATAAAAAAATATGATACTTTATTAAATGTGATACTTTATTACCAATTAGATAACCTGAGTCATTTCATTCTTTATACCTATTTATATGTAATAGCATGATTAATTTTAATGAAACAATATAAAACCATGATTAGTTTATCTCATAAATGTAAGAAATTAAATTGCACACAATGTGGAAAGATAAATAAAAAACAAACTTCATCAAGATTATTGTAGTTCATCCTATAAAACTTATTTATAAGACCACAAAGGTGTGGGG
>ML855773.1:0-13905 GCA_009831015.1 Picea engelmannii | reverse complement strand
CAGAGTACCCGCATCTTTTTGAAAATTTTGAAGGACACACAGAGGCAGTGTAAGTTGCACTGAGGACAGTGCAAAAATAAGGGGAGGGGGATTGTAGTGTCCCCAAGGCCGAGCCCCGTTACAGATCATGTTATATGCAAAGAGTAGTAAATATGTTCTAAAGGCTGGTGAGCCAAGTTTTGTATAAGTTGTAGGCTTATGAGTTTTATTAGGCCAGGGAGCCTAAGTGTTAAAGGCCAGGAGCCTGTTGATGTACTTGTATGTATGCAGGTCAATTAATTAAATATAAATACTGCCAGTGCAGACCGACCACAATGAAAGAGTGATGGGGAACTGAGCGTCCACAGAATGGGCAAGGGATCAGGGGCTGAAAGGTGGGAAAGGGGCTGAGTGAGGAGCCTAGGGGCTAAGCCTAGGGGTCTTAGGCCTGGAATAATATTTTATTATTATTCATAAAAATCCATATGCACATTATTTTATCCTAAGTCCTTTTTGGAAGGACCCGTGAATTCCCAAGTGGTGGGAGGAAGGTGTACGGATGGTAAGCATGCAGTTCCCAGGGTGACAAGTGTCAACCCTGGTGCATGCAAATAAAACCGAGACAACAAGCCGTGAAGGGGGTTCGGACTCCATTTCGACCGGATTTCCTGGGAGGGAAGAGTAGGAGCCAGTCTACAAGAAGCCTGTGTATGTCTGTCACAGAGAGAAAGCCTGTGTTTTGCGTGGAAGACCCGTGTACAAACCTCTGTTAGGAGCCGTGTAGTCGGGGTCTGTCTCTGAGATAACCTGTGAGTATAATTCCCAGCTTGTGAGAAGCCAGTGAGGATTTTCTGGAAGAATCTTGTGGTTTTTGGGGAAGCCGAATTAGCCTGGGTGTGAAGCTCCCGTTCCTTTTTCAAAAACATTGTTGTGAGATCATCTAGCGATTGCTGAACTGAATCAGGGAAAACTGTGTCTGTGTTTCCTATGGATGGTTGTGACTGCGCAGTATTGGACTGCGTGAGGCTTGTTTCCCTGTGAGCAACTCCTCCAGGTGAGGGAGTGCGCAGAGGGAGAAGAGAACTCCTGGAAGGAATCCCTGTAGCTGCCATAGAGCCCAGAGAATTCCAGTCCGGTCTGTTCCTGTAACCCAAGGTAAGGGAGACTGGCAGCCGAAGGACTGTCTAGGTGACAGAGAAGGTGCACTCTCCTGGGGTGGAACAGGCATGTGGGGAATGAGGGTCTGTTTGCAGTGAGCGTGGGAGATTCCTGGGAGAGCTTCTTCATGTTGAATGTGTATGTGTTGTCTTCCCTGTAACCTCAGCCTGAGTCTAGATTCCTTGCCCAGGGTGGAGCTCGGTCCCAGCTCGGGGGTGACCTACTGTTGAGCTGATGAACAATGTGGTCTAAGGTTGGGAGGTTCGTGGAAGGCCTGCACTTGGTTGGTGGTTTCTCCAGCTGATACAAGATAAGTATTCTGAATTATGATTTAACACGTTTGGCATGACTGTGTTGTTCTGTATCATGTTTTTCGCTGTGTAAATGAATTAATGATGATTGCTATGGAACATTTAATTATAGCAGTACCCATATATTTTACTCTGAGTTGTTAAGTGTGTTTAATTCTGGTTAAATGCATTTGTTTTTAAATCCATGTAATGAATGGTAAACCGAGAGGTTGGGTGAACCTGTGTAGTGAAGGGTACACTACAAATTGGTATGAGAGCGATTGGTACACTACAAATTGGTATCAGAGCAATTGGTACACTACATTGAGGAAACTTCAAAGTTTGAAGATAGAGAACAATGTCTCCTACTAGGGGTTGGACGACGAGACAAGAAAAATGTGTTCGCCTGCAAACAAATCAACATGAATAACATCCTCATCTAATCGTGGAAAGTCATATATTAACTCTGCTAAGACTAGTGATTTCTTGGATTTCGCAGAAGCGAAATCGAGATCAAATTCTTGTAAAATGACAATTCATTTATTATTTCCCCCTATGATACACCTGGTCAGGACGTATTGAAATGGATTGACATCAAAAGCCACAGTAGCCTTGCAAAGTAATATATAATGACGTAAACGTTGGACTGCGTGAAAGACAACCAAAACTAGCTTTTTAACATGAGAATAATTAAGCTCAGGACCGACTAGATTTCAACTAATATAGTAGACGATGTTCTCGAGGAGCTCATCATCCTCCTGAACCAAAACCATACAAATCATCTCCTTGGACGCAACGATATAAAGAAAGTAATCCCTACTGTAATCAAGAGACTTTAGCAGAGGTACCGATACCAAGGATTTCTTCAAATCATTAAAGGACTCCTGGGCTCGCTCATCCCAGATAAAAGGAGTGTCCTTCTTCAAAAGACAAATGAAACCCTTGGTGATATTGGCATAATTTACTATAAATTGATGTAAAAAGTTAGATTTCCCCTGTAAACCTTGAAGTTGTCTAATAGTGTGGGGGGGAGGCAACTGAAGTATAGCCTCAACCTTTAACAAATCTACCATGATTCTGGTCTTAGACACTAGAAATCCCAAAAGCCAACCAAACCTAACGCAAAATATGCACTTGTGAGGGTTCAACTGGATTCTATAGTAACAACATCTTTCAAAAACAAGCTGAAGGTGCGTAGCGTAATTTCCTCTCTTACGAGAGTGAGCAGTAAGATCATCAAGGTAAGCTTCGACTATATGCTTAAGATCGTGGAATGCAAAGGTCATAACACATTGGAAGGTTGCTCCGATGTTTTTAAGGCCCAAAGGCATTTTCCAGTATGTAAAAGTACCCCAGGGACAAATAAATTCCATCTTGTGTTGATTTGTAGTGTTAATTTGAATTTGGTTATACCCAAAAAATTCGTCCATAAAAGAAAACACTTCACTTTCCGCACACTCATCGAGAATATGATCGATGAAATGTGTCGAGAAGTTGTCTTTAGGACAGGCTTTGTTCAGGTCACGAAATTCCATACATACATGGATGGTTCCTTGATTCTTATTCACAGGAACAAGATTGGATACCCATTCAATCAAGGGAATCAAGTAGATGAAGCCAGGATTAAGTAGCTTCTCCACCTCTGCCTTAATACCAGGGTCCCTTTGGGGATTGACATCTCTAAGATGTTTTCGAACAGGTTTAGTATCCGGATAAGTTATAATCTCATGCTCAACAATACGAGGGTCGATTCCTGGCATATCTTCATATGACCAAGCAAATACATCTCGGAATTCACTGAAGAGTTCGGTGTAGATCAATATTTCTTCTAGAAAACAATCCACACCGATATATACGTTTTCAATATTGCCAGGGGTACGAGAGATATTGATTGTGACGGTAAGAGAAATACTCGTCATATTTACTTCGGCATAAATTTCATGCGTATTAAGTGGAACTACGACGCGACTGACTATCTCACTCAAAGTATATCGAAATTCATCTTGTTCGATCCTTTCAAGATCTGGGAGAAAATAAGAGCGATGATGCATATCATCCCAAGGTTTGTTGGAACCATTCATGGCTTCGATGATAGCTTTGTCCAAGGGAAAAGTATCATCAAGGCAGTCATGTGAACAAGACAACGAAGTGGCCCACGCAGGCCTAAGAACAGGATCTTCCTCGTCCGTCAGCGAGGTAACAGGATCGGGATCAGTGGAAGAGTTAAGAAAATGTTCATACGCAATATCTGTTGTCGATAGTGGCATGGCTATTCCATCATGTGACTGACCTTCAAAAGATGAAGTTGGGGAAGGTAAGGTCCACAAATCACTAAAATAGGAAGTGCGGAAAGGAATGGACCTCTCTGTCGAAACAAGCCTACTGGACATGGCGTAAACGTGGTGAACTAGTGCCATGAAGTTGAAGGTTCCCATAAGGGAAGAATACATTCTGACACCGATATTCTCAGTTGTTGGCTGAGAATTGTCTATCATGGGGATCAACGGTCCAATAGATGCATTGGGACTCATATACGCAAAGGATAACTGATCGATCATCATGATATTCCTATCATGAGGAAAACAAAGGGTACATAAGACAGATGACACAACGACGACCATAGGATAGGTCCAATTATGTCCTAGTAACAAGTTATAATCAAAAGGCGCATCAACTACCTAAACTTCCTCCTCTACCATCTTTCCACCTAACTGGACCGGAAAGGTAGGAAACATACCGTGAGGGCAGAAGGAATGACCGTCAAAAGAAGTAAACATGTTCGATGACTTAGAAAGAGTCGTAGAGCCAAGAACTTTCCAACAGATAAGGGACATCACACCTATAGCAGCGTCTTCATCAACAAATGCACGTTTGATGGTATACTTTGAGTACCCCATGTGGATTTGAAATTCCACATGGTAAGGCAAACAAGGCTTCACATTTGTGACATCAAACTTGATAACCTTTGAGCCACTAGGTTCTAGAGCTCCTAATGCATATAGGAAGGAATTCTTCTGTGAAGGACACATTTGGAGTACCTCCAAAGCTGACATCGCACAAGGGGTTTGACCCAGGTCCTCAACAATAGAGTAGTTATGGGCGGCTTTAGCATTTGGATTGTGGGTAGAGTGCTTGAGTACTCCTTTCGGAATACAAGGCGGTGGCTCTAGTTTTGAAATCTGTAAATTCATCTCCGGAGGAGGAGGAGGAGATTCTAGACTAGGCATAGCCTATGAGGAACTATAATCGTGAGATTGAGTGGCTACATGAACTTATGCATCGACCATATTGATACACAAATGGTCGTCGTCTTGCAATGATGGGTTTTGACTCCCACCAACCTCATTTCTGGCGTTTGAGGATCTCGAGGCTATGTGATGGTTATGTGGGAAAGGATTTGTCAGCATAGCAGGCGATAGAGATAACAGCCTCACAGCTTGCGCAAGTTTGGGGAATAAATGAGTAAGGTGATCGTCTGTACAAAGCTTACAGGGAAATTTCACCTTGCATTTTTCTATCTTTCCCTCTCCAGCATTATTATTTGTCTTCTCATTATTACCATTGTCCTTGGGTTTATTATTATTTTTCCCACCCTTACGATTATTACGTCCTTTCTTCTTATTCTTGCATGGTTGTTGGTTACCATTTGGGTCGGCCGACGATTGAACGGAATGTACATCCATCGAATGAGTGGGATTGGAAGACACAAACGAAGCTGACCCTCCTGCATACTGGTTTAGAGACAACTCGTTCAAATGGATTGTCACCGAGTCTGTGGATTTTACATTGGCAGAGCCTACAATGCCATCGGCATGAGGTCTGGGATTTTTTCTAGGGTCATAAGTTGACCGTGATGCATCAGAAAGAATGTGGTATAACATCCCAGACTGAGTGTATATACAATCTAACTGTTGGGATTTGAAGATTGCTTCTTCCTCAGTGGTAACCCCAAATGTAGCAACATCCTTCGAGATAGGAGGCTGCAAAGACTTAAGGAACCATTCTAAAAGAAAGGATGGGGGTATGGAGGTCTTAATCAACCTCTTGTATCTACACCACTCCTGGATATGATCTGAGATATGAGTGGTTGTGTCCTAGTGTAAATTTGACAGAGGTTTTAGGCCAACATCATAACGAACCGACAATTGGAAGTGGTTAAGGAAGAACAACACCATTTGACTAAAGGTCCCATATTCCCCCTAGGTAGCTCGATATACCATTTCGAAGTGATCCCAATGAGAGTGCGTTGAAATAATCTTAACCGAATAGAATTGTCATTAAGGGAATTCAAAGAGCACCATAGGTGAAACGCAGTGACGTGATCACCAGGATCCTCGCTTTCTTTCCTTCGAATTTCAGAATGTCTGAAGGAATCTTGGTGGGTACAGGGGGCCATGTAGGATCATGACCCATAGGTTCATTCATCAACTTAGATAAGTCTGGAAGATTAAGCGTGGCCAAAAAAGGGAGACGTGGTTGCGACATCTGGCCCTAAGCTCCCTGGAAATATTTTGTTTGAGGAATTGCAGCGCATCCAGGGTTCTAGTAAGAAACATGTCCCTGTCCGGGATTGTAAGACCCTACTCTAGGATGATTCATAAAAGGTTGGTTGGGCATCATGCCATTAGGAATGTTCTGATGGGGGTTATAAAAATTTCCCCCAGTCGAGTTGGATCTAGGTTGGGGGTTTCCCAAGGTGTGAAACTGACCTCCTCTGGGTGTGAATCCAAAGGATAGAGGTGGATTCTTCAAGCCAAACATCTTGGTTGGAATCAGCACTGAGGAGGTAGGGGTATAGGATGGAACTTGAGTAGAAGCTTGTCTGCCAGGTTGGTTGTTCCACCCAGAAGAAAGAGGATTAGACCTGGAGTTAAAAGAAGGAATGCCTCCGATATTAGGAGTCATTTGAGGGATTTGAGAACCACCAAAGGAAAATAGAGTATAAGGAGGTCTAGTGCCCCCAAGCCCAATGCTAGAATTAGGGCCAACAGCTGGGATGATGTTCGAAAAATGCGAAGTAAAGTTTGGCATACCATAGGAAAAAGGACTAGAGGCCATAGGGATGGACATAACATTATAGCCTGGTGAGTGACCAAGAGACCCAAATGGGTTTGAGACAAGAGTTTGAGCATTCACTATAGGTCGAGCCATACTAATGATAGGTTCCTATGGTGCTACAACCATTGTGGTTGCAGGAGTTGAAGGGGTGCCATTAACTATAATAGGTGTGGGATTCGAAGGGCTCCTAGTGTTCTGAAGGATAGGTTCATTACTCATCCTTGTAGAATCACAAGTCTGAATAGTGGAGGTGTGTGTACCACGTCTAATAACTCTATGCCTTTTAGAAGGCAAAGACTCGAAATCTGGTGGTAACTGTAACAAGCGATGGGACATGCAAGGATTCAGGTCCGACTCCATGATGAATTAAGACTCTAAAGACAAAAAATAAATCCTAAGGCCAACTAGTAATCAAACAACACACCAAAATTCAAACGACCAATATGCACACAAACGGGGTAAAGTAGCTGAAAGTGGCCTCCCTCCCTAAAGAAGGTATGTCTCGCCCAATATGGGCGTGAGACTCCCTGCTAAAGATCGGAGGTAAAAAAATCAGTGATAAGGGCCCTCGTGGGCTTAACAACCAGTCGATCAGATCCCCCCAGAGAGGTAATCCTCCATAAAGGTTGTGTGTTGTCCGACCCTTATCTGACCTAGGGTATCTATAGAATAACCCATGCAAGTAACCTATATGGCACCTAAGTCAAGCAACTAATAAACCACTATATAACCGATGCACATGCGAGCATTTGTAAGTTAGGTCCATCGTATGGGTAGGGTAGCAAAGCCCGAAACCTTGAAAGAACTACCTCTCATGGAGGTAAGGGCACTAAAAATATCCTCGTATACGAATAGATCCCTAGAAATATCTCTGACTCTAAGAAGGTATCGGGGGAATATCTCTTCAACTGACCTCGCATGACCTCGTTATTAACTCCGGTGTGAGCAAAGCCTCCTGATCTTACCAATTATACAATGGATTTCTCCACTCCCTTTGTCATACACATATGCTGATTTAATTGCCTTGGAGAAGCTTACTCACAAAAATCCTATTCCAAGGCACTAAATCCTAAGTTAGTTTTTGCACCCTAGAAACTAAAATCGTTGCTAATCAATTTTAAATTATAGTGTTAATTTTTGTGTTCATGCTTACTCAAAAAGGTATGGTGATGAAACTCATGATGTTATGACTCAGCAAAAAAGTAAATATGAATATAATGCAATGCCCTAACTTCAAGTTTTATGAATGATATGCTTCTTAATAACAAATGCAATTTTCAATTTCAACTCTGCAATTCTGAAATAAAAATGAAATCTTTATTTACATGCAAGCTAATGACAAAGACTCAAAAGATCAAAATCCCCAACAATGCAAAATGCCTAATATTTTTGTATTTTCAATATAAGAAAAAATAAAAATGCATGGACTGAACAACAAATTAATATATAAAACTCTATTGTGTATAGAAAGAGACAACTCAAGTAGGATACCAAGTAGGAATACACCCAGCCCAACGTACAAGGACAATCAAAATGAAAAGGTGATGAGAAATACTTCGCCCAAAAATTCAATCCCAGACAGGTTTCCTGTCATCCCACAGGAACTTAATAGTCACTACAGAGACCCAAGAAGACTCAACAAACATCAAATCCCACCCAGGAACCACCAAACCCGGTAAAAAAACAAAAAAGGTTGATGTACATGACTGTTCAAGGAAACAAAGCGTATGTACACAGCTTGCAGAGGGACAACCTGCATATATGCGACTGTCAAGACAAAAACTACGTATATGTTTCAAAAACAAGTCTAGGCAAGGGAGAAGTCTGAAAACCTCATACCCAGAGTGAACAGAGGCTGTCAAGAAATGATATGACATGAAACACAATAGGAGAGAAATCTCTAGAGAAAAGTACTCCAAACCCTAAGAAAGAAGATCCATTCCCCAGTATGGTCGCCAATTATGTTATGAAGAAAATCTCTCTATGGCTAGGATAAACCACAACAAATGGAAATGACTACAAAAATTAACTATATTCTCAAGTATAGTATGTAAACACATATTCTAGAAAGACAAGATAACATGCCTACCTCGTCCAGACGTTCGATGAAGTCCACCGTTGAGCACTTGACCCAAAACAATATACCTGCAACTAGTCCTCAACAACCAAGCAGAGAAAGCATATGGTGATAATAAATGATGTTAGCACATTCAATAGCATAATTCATTAATAAACATGAAAAATACGCCCATGCAATAATAGTTCAAATATTTGCAAGATATCAATTGGATGGGAAAAAGAGTATTTCTATCAATATATGATCAACAAAAGTGAAAGTGTTACAGACTTCTGTGTCAGCACGATTCAGAACCGAGAAACTAAGTTCCTTCTAGCTGGGCCTCCACCATTTCAATCATCCACCAAAGGAAATCTCATAGAAGAGAGACAATGAAGTTCTCACTCAAATAAGGGAAGCGTTTGGGGGATGAACACTGTGTTCAAACTTAAAGTACCAAGGGATGCAGACTCGATATGAAGTAAATAATTTCTCGAGAGTGACTTTGCTCTCAAAGTTGAATTCTTTCTTCTCTTTTCCATAGCTCGGAATTGGCCCATTTATAGCCTTTAAATATAACTGAAGGGCCGAGTCAGGACATTTCTAGTATATGGAAGGCCAATGATCATACATCTCTTGTCGTGACATGGAAACCCGACATTAATTTTCATTTCTGGGCATAAATCCCGATGTACGCGGGTTGTAGTGGTGCAACCTACATATACACATGTTGTATAGTAGGCAAGGTGCATACATGTGGAAAAATATGTATTTTTAGCTCTGGGATTTACAAACAGGGATGATAAGTCTACATAGGGAAATGGAAAAAGGCCTTATGTGCAATATTTCATAGGGTGAGGCAAATATTGCTATAACAAGGGGTCGTTACATTCGTTTCTTGAAGATAGTCAATTCTTATGACAAGCATATCAATTAGTATAAGAGCATAAAATTTCCTAAGAGGAAATACCAATATACCCCTATCACGAGGTATGATCCTTAGTAAATTATTGATCCTACCACATTTCTTATTAGAGGCCTACTCCTCCATGACCAGAAATTCAATCACATCACTTTAGTAAGATGATTTTTTTTTTTAGGATCCAGTTCTCTTACCTCACTGTAACGTTCCCTCTGTTACATCAACAATTAGTTATGTACAAAAGAGGTTAATATTTTTTTTTTGAACAAACATTAGTACAAGTGGAAATGTGTCATAACATGTATTAATAACTACACAATAAATTTCATCACAATCAACTGAAATCAACATCACTATTATTGAATGAACAATATCTTATAAAGATGAAATAAGGAAGCTACCGACCCAACCTATCCTGCATGGTTAGGACCTCCAAGACACATAAGGAATTCTCAAGTCCAAGATTCATCCGATTGATTTTGACCACTTAAGGTCTCAGGATTGAAGATTGTTCTGAGGAACAATGAAGTTTATAATTCCCATTAATTCAATCATACACGGCTATTCAAAACCAGAATTATCATAACAATCTACTCTACTTAATCAATCTTCAAGCAATATTGAGTGTAAATGAGTAAGAGGCTTTTATATAAAGAATAATAACCCAAAGAGCATAAGTAAAATCTTAGTCTCATGTAACTCTATGTAACGATAATATACAATGATTACCAAGAAAACAACATATTATATATATATATATATATATATATATATATATATATATATATATATATATAATGTTCAATCCATTAATTACATCAGTGAGACAATTAATATACAATGATAATAATAGGTAAATGATTTGTGTTTAAACAACAACATTATTTAATTGAACTTCAACTTCACCATGAAGTCAAGATACAATATCATATAATTTCCATCTGATGTCTATATGCGTGTGTTAATTTATTTACCCTAACAAGTTGGGTCAACCTTGTTTATGATCAAATACATGCATAACCTCTAACATGAAATATACAACTTATAGATCATAACATTGAAAAGTACGCTTAAACATGCATATGTATGCCTAACTATTTAAATAACCCCATTTTATAAAACTTCCTATACATATCATTCTTACATTAATGACTTCTTAATAAGAATTCTTCACACTCTAAAATGAAATACACTTCATACGTTTCCAAGATTTATATAGAATGAATCAACATTTACTTGATATTTATTGTTATGAAGCTATTTATCATTATTGGCATAAGCTCCATATCTTCACCACATGATAATATAATCATGATAATATGTTACACGATTCATGCAATTAGTGTTTATTAAAGGCCTATGAACGATTCTTGTTATTATGGAGATAACTCATTCTATGGCCACATTGATTATCTTATATATTGATAGATAATATAATCATGATAATATGTTACACGATTCATGCAATTAGTGTTTATTAAAGGCCTATGAACGATTCTTGTTATTATGGAGATAACTCATTCTATGGCCACATTGATTATCTTATATATTGATATATAAGATTTATAGGTAAGGTACGTGGCAATATCACAAAAGTTTATTATGAGTTTTATAAATTGAGAGTACCCTAACTGGTTTTCCAATCCTTAATATATTACATCCATGCATATTAATTTAATCTTATAAACACTCAAATGTTTATTAATGACCAATATTTTTTTGGAGTAATTTCAATAACTAACCCTAATAGCCCTTCAATCAGAGCAGTTCAATCTTTCTATACTCCCCACCATCAAATATGGTGTGACAATCATGTTGTACAATTTTGTTCATCAGGAACTAATCTATTATTTAAAACATGCTAGATATACTATACCCGAACATCACAAAAATAGGATTATATAATGACCAGAATATTAAATTTCCAACCTAAACATTCCCCATACAAATTCAACACATAATTTGATATTCTAATGCACAATAAATTAATTTAGCCAACCTTTTACCATAACCAGAAGATGACAAATCACATAATTCTTTTTAATAAAATAGCTACAGTCCGATACACTACCCAGTGGCAGCGATCTAGAATTTGAAAAATATCTGGTTGAAATTTGAAAGGTATCCATACTAGAGCTTTCCTTTTCTATATTACTCAAACCATCATGGAAGCTTGCAATCCAATATCAAAAATACAATACAATACAGATTACATCAAATTATAAACTACATACTCAAATACAAATGTCAATGAGAATACCATCAATGATGAAGCTGAGCTTGGAGATGTTCTTCGACAAGTCGCGATACTTTCTAGATTCTTCGACAACTGGCGATAGTTAGATTTAAAATATGAGTCTTCTTCTAGTGGTAGCTAGAATTTAGATACCATTCTATGCGTACACCTATCTTCTCATGCTTTATTCATTTCTTATCTTAAATTCCATTTTGATATTTTCTTGCACACATGTGTATTATATCAAATTTTTTTATTTATCTCACTTTTTCTTAATTATTAAATTGATTTACCTCATTTCCTTTTAATTTAATTAATAATTTAGTTTAGCCTCCTTTAAAAAACCTTAGACTTAGGCTTAATTTTTTTCGACTATGCTTAGAATTTTATTGGGATTTATAAATAAATAAAATTACTCATTAATTATCCATATCTGGCAAGGTCTAAAGATTTTTCAAGGTTTTCTAGGCCACCTAGATTCATTGACTCAAGTTTTATTTACACAATGTGCCCTTCAAGACGCACGTTCGTGCTCCAAGGGTGCCACTCACCTCTGACTGGTTTTGGTAGTTGTCCAACCCTTGGAGTGATCCAAATTTTATGAGCATAATGAAATGAATACATGTTATTAAAATATGCTTAACACAAAATAATAGAGATACAGTAAAACTGGTTTTCTATTCAATAAGGAAATAAGCTAAAACTGTAAAATGCAGTGGAAAACAAGCTTACTGGAATGGTGGTGACTTATCTTTGAGAAGAGAAGTGACGGTTGGGCACATTCACAAGAAGATGATTAAAATGAGGCTCTGAAGGCCATTTTACAATAAATAGGAATGTCAAAAACCCTAGAGATCCAAAAACCTAACCCTAGGAGATGAAACCCCAAAAGTCATGTGGGCCCCGTTTGGGTAAGTTAGTACATCAACTTCCCAGGGTCACAACTTTTGCATACGATCTTTGTTTTAGGTGCACGATAGCCCGTTGGAAAGGTATCATCGAGGAGATTCATTTTGGGGGCACAATGAGAGCCTTTTCATATAATTGAGAATCTCTATCCCGAAAAACCTTCATTTAGGCCCTTAAAATGGCTCTGGAAGTTAAAAATTGCTAAAAATAGTAAATTGTCAAAATTGCCAAAAAACTATTTTGAGCGAGCTGGAAAAGGTGGGTGGCCACCAATATCCACCTGGATAAATCCTCCCTCCTTAGGAATAAATGGTCTCCATTGCGTTGAGTTCCCCCATCAGATGAGGAAATTTATGTTGAATTTGGCCCGGGGTGAGCCACTTGCCTTGGTGCAAGAGCTTCCCTGCTTTGACGACTTGATAAAGTTGGATCCTTTGTTGTCGAGTGCCCTTGATCTGTGTGTCCACAATCTGATCACTGGATTCCTGTTGCATGTAGTCAGGGTTGAGCTCTGTTGGTTTCAACTGCACTGCTATCTCTGAGGTGTCCAATAATGGTGGGAAATATGGACGAAGGAGAGCCATGTTGAAGACTGGGTACAGGCCAAGGAAAGGGGCAATGTTGAGCTCAAAATAATTGTCACCCACAACCTTGGTGATGGTGTATGGACCATAATGGAGTGAGTGAAGCTTCTGATGGGGCCCTGTAAGGCGTTCTTTCTGCAATTGAAACCAAACTGTGTCTCCCATTTGAAACTTATTGTTGAAATTCTGAGGTCCTATGAGGCTGCCATCTAAGGTCTGTCCTTGACCTTAGTATGGCTCTAAGTTTCAACTGTTTGGCTGTCTTCTTTTGCTGTTTTAGGACAGCAAACAGTCATGTTACTTTCTGCTCAATGTTTTATAGGTTAAGTGCTCTTTTAAGGTGCCCTTGCAAGTGTTTTCTTGTCTCAATGTTAGCACATGCAATATAACTTAAAACACATAACACTACTTCTAGATCTTGAAACTTTAAAATGTTGTTCTACACTTCTAAACATGCATAAATTTGACACAGGTATTTTTGGTCAACATGACCCTAGATAAACCCCCCCCGGGGAAAACCAGTTTGGGATATATGTCTATATAGTGTGATTAAAGCAAGAGATACAACAAGTAATGAAATACAATGGAACATGTATACATAGCAAGCTCCTCACGAGACTTGCATCAAGAACCAGAGGAAGAAGTGCTCAAAATATGGTGCGCCCTCTCCCTTTGTTGCCCTCTGAACTGAACTGAGGCGCCCAAGCTCATCT
>ML855772.1:27840-55360 GCA_009831015.1 Picea engelmannii | reverse complement strand
AGCTTCAGAGAGGGATCTCTCTGTAAGATTTAGCTTTGTTTGGATTAGAATATTAGGCTAGTTATCTAGTTCGAAGTTGGGTTTTTAATTGGATTTGTTCGAAACAGGAAAAAAATCCATTGGGCAATGGAGTCACAAGCTGTAGTTCAGTCAAGGACAGGTTCTATAGACAACCTTAGAGGGAAAGGTAGGCACCTTTGTTGGATCCTTAAAGGTTTGATGAATGATTGGGAAGAATTAATGAGTGGATCAGGTTATAACACGACAATTAAGAATCCTGGAATTAACCTTCAAGTAGAAAACATTGATATTGCTTTAAGCCAGAACAAGGTTTTTTAAAACAAAAAAAAGAAACAATAGAGAAAAGAAACAATAGAGAAAAGAAACACATATGAAAACAGAGAAAACATATGACAGTAAGAATCACTTCACCAACATGAGTGACACAACAATCCTGCAACTGTTGTAACTGTATTACTGTATTTGATAAACTGTGGCTCTGTGAGATGATTACAATAATGGGCACTTTTTATTCAATAGGTTCCAACCCTTTTTTGATTTCATTTTGGTCTACATATAGATGGAAAACAAATTTCCTCATCCAAAGGGTTGAATCCTTCCTCCTAGGAACTGATTACAAGATTATCTCTAACCATGCCAAAAGCTAGGGAGGTTAGAAACCAACTCCCTATTTAGACTCAACTGACTTAGTTGACTTTTCCAGACATTAATTATCACAAAATTCACATGGAATGACTTTAACCATCATCATTACACTTCAATTACATCAAGTAAACTCTCATAATGACAAATTACGTCAATAAATTTTGACTATGACTCACGAAACTCGAAATCAGGCCTTTTTCTCATAAGCACAACGTGGTCCTGCAGTAGCGCAACGTGCAGGACAAAAGCATAGCGTGGTCTGGAAGGAGTTCTTTGGGTAGCTTTTATGCATATTTTTGCTGAAATAATGGTTGGAGGAGGTAGCTATGGAAGTGTATAAGCCCTATAAACTTTAAAACCTGCAAAAATCCATCTCCATGGCTTCCAAATATGAAACCTCCCAAGATGACTCCAGATGCGCAGCAAGGGGTCCACGGAGGTGGCAGAGACATGAAATTTAACTAGTTTTTTTTATTCTTCCTTCAAAACTGTAAGCTGACCTGGCCGAGAAAGTACATATCTATGATGTAGAGGTCAAGGGCCATCCAACCATGCAAAATTTACATCATTTAGATGCTTTGAGAAAAATCACAACGTGGCCACGCTGCGTTTCTGTACATCAAAACTGTCAGAATACCAAGAACTTCAAAATTTGCCAAAATTCTCAAAATTCCTTGAAATTTGTTTCAGGGACTCCTTGTGTGATGCGTTTACACAATAAATAATGCATCAACGAAGAGATCAAGGCTATCTCTCCTCTTTAGCTTCTTTAGGGATTTCCTTAGCCTCTTTTTCATGTTTTTGACCCTAATTTTGCAAATCAGGTTCCTGGTGAAATAATGTCTTGCCATGTGTTTCTGCAGCTTAGTGTCTCTGTTGGCCCTATTCAATAGCTTATCCAAGTATTTTTTTACTCTCCCAAGCCAATACTTCTTGTCTTCCTCAATCTCAACACCTATGGAGTGAACAAGGTTTTTTTGTACTGGCTCCTTGTCTTCCACTCGTTCTTCCAAACCAATCAATGTTTTACCTTTGTCCTTTGCCTTGCTGGATGATGGATGACCTGGTGAGGTACTTTGATGCATCACATTCAACTTCAAAAGTGCGTTCTCTTGTTTTAGTAATTCCACCATGTGATTTTCCTTTGCAAGATCATCCTTTAGCTGTTGTATTTGTGCTTGCTGCTCCTTGATAATTTCTGTATTTGATTTGTCTCCATGGTCAAACATCTCCTGCTCATCAGGCATCTCCCCCTCAAATTGCTGCAATGGTGAGTCAGCTGCATGCCTAGGTGAATGCTCCAATTCTCCTTGAAATTGCTCATTTGTAGTGTCCTTAGGCAGTAATCTAGTTTGTGCCCTATTAAAAATTCTGGGCATAGACATCTTTTTAGTGCTCTCAAGGGAAAAAACCAATATTTTCCCCTTCTTGTAAGTCAATGTAATCTCTGCCATAGGTGTCTTTCTAATTGACAACCTACTAGATGAGCCAACCTCCTGTGGCCTCGTTGGTGCTAATGGAGTGCTTTGACTGCTGGGTTGACTAGTAGCAGGCAAAAAAGAAATTGACTAGATGAATGCCTCCCAAGGCATGCTGATTTCCGAAAGATTTTGGAGGACCATGACCTTTACCAAACCATGATGAAACAATTTTTTTTGATGATCTTTCCCTTTACTCTGTACCTTCTCTGTCATTTTGACCAGGCTCCTGAATAAGTAATGATGAAAGTTAAGTGGCTTGATGGCAGTGAAATGCATCAGCAACCTTATGTGATACTCGTACATTCTTGAAAATCTCCCTTCACAAGTAAAGTATATCATGATCATCTTCATCAATGGGGCATATCTATCTAGCAACTGTCTGGAAGGAAATATATGAGTAGGAGCATATTTATATTGTGGTTTTAGGAAGATCTTGTAGTTTTCAATGTCCAAATCCATCCCTTTAAACCAAATTTCTCCATGGTTGGGAATACCTGTAGCTATGGCAATGGAATCCGTTGAAACAATGAAGTATACCCCTACAATTGTGGTCTTTTACTTCTTGAAATTGGTGACAAAGAGACTGGTCAATTTAGCATGGCATCCCACCTCTTGAATTCTTTCACAAAACCCTAGGCAACCAACATCTTCAAATGATTTTTTAATGAAAGGTGAAGCCATGATTTCTCTGATCTGTGTTCGTTCATACCTGGAAACTTGCCCACCCTTATTGTACCTTTTCTTCTGATTATCACTGCTTCCAGTTTCCATGATGTAAAACCTTGGTTTTTAGTGGGAAAGGGAAGGGATATGGTATCACTGTGAAAACAAGGGATAAGGGACAATCTTGTAAATGGATAGAAATGCAGGGGTTAAGGTTTGTCTAAATTATTGGGGAAATTTTTGGGAGTGGGGATTGGTTTTAGGGAGTTGGAAATTTGGGAAATGGGTGAGGGGAAAAGGTAAAGAAGTAGGAAACACAGTCCTAACCTAGAAAGGTGTAGTGTAGGTTAGGGTTTGTAGAGAAATGAAGGAAATGAGGGGGATGAGAGAGGGAAGTGTTTTAGGGAAGTATGAAAGGTGTAGGTGAGTGTAGGGGAGAAAAAAAAATTAGGGTTTTACCACTGATTTGAAACAAATTCTTATGGAGATGAAAACCACAGTGAAAACCCTAGAAGAGGAAAATTCACTGAAATTTTTGAGAAGATAGATGCAAGAGAAGAGTGCCAACTGATACTTACTTGTCCAAGAGGTACTGGAAACTTCGATTTGCTGAAGTGAATGCCTTTAGATGATCACTTTACCCTCCAATTTTAAAAACACAACGTTTCTGCCAGAAACGTAGCGTAGAAGAGGAATGAGATTTTCAAAGGGGAATTTGTTGTTCTGAGGCTGAATGAAGAGTGAGTGTGGTCAATTTACTGGTTTATGATATGATTGCCGAGGTATTTGCTGAAACAAATCTTTGCAATGGATAATTTTTCTTCCTTTTTAAAAGCGCAACACTTCTGGCAGATGCACAGTGAGGGCCACCAGAAACACAATGAGGGCTGCCAAAAACGCAACGAAGGAGGAGAATTGCTGATTTAGAAGTCAAAATTCAATGTTTTGGTGGATGGAGTGCACTCTTATGGTGGAGAGATGCTTCATGAAAATGAAATGAATGACTAGAGTGCTTTGATGGTATTTTTATAAGCTGGAGGTCGATTTTAGCTTGGGTGATGATATGACACCACTTGGTCTTCTTTGCAAAATTATTTGATAACTAGTGTACTACAACTTTGAACTTTATAATGCTTAGTTACATATTTATAGAGAATCAAATGTACTTTTGAAATCATTTTTGAGCACTTTTCCTAATTACTACTCCCCTAATAATGACTATGGTGATGACATGACTCCCTACATGACTTTTGATGACTTGATCTAATGATGACATTTGATGGACTATAAAACTGACCATTTGGACCTTTAAACTTTGCAGTATGATTTGAACATGAAATGAAGGGAGTAGTAATATACATAGACACTAACCAGTGACCAACGTATTATTTGAAAACTCACTTGAAACCATAAAATTTGACCTAAGACCCTATCAAAAACTTTGAAAAAACATATTTGATCACTGGTGAATGACAGAACTGACAGACACTAATATGGGAAAATTCATCCGAGGAAACCAGGCAAGCCAATAGCTTTCGTGAGATCAACAACATATAGAAATTGAATAATCAGACTTCCTATAATTTATAGGACCCTAACATAGGCTCCAATGGGGGATGGTAGCTCTTTTAAGAGGTGTCAAGAACCATAGATCTATAAATATGTAGACTGGTGCCTTATCCATTGGGCTAATCCCAAAACTTTATTCTGCAACCTGTACCTGTTCTGATCCTTCAACTGAAACCAAAGCAAACTGAACACTGAAAATTCAGCTGCATACTGAAAATTGAAAACAACTCAACTACAAAATGATGAAAAGAGATGGTCATAATGATGCGCTTATTCATAATCTTATCTACTCTAAGATACTGAAAATTATGCTGAATCAAGTAATGGAAAAATGTGAATGAAGCCAATCCATCAGTTGATCTAATAATAGGGCCTCCTCATCATGTTTAATCAAAGTCAAAATTGAAAGGTGTATTGGAAACAAACAATAATAATAGATTTGACCTTTATGGCGAAAACATGACCAACTATTCTGACTGAAAAATTCCATCATATAGTCAGCTACATGATCAAAGAAAACATGTATTTTTCATGACATTCTTCTATTTGATTGCTATGATGGGGCTGCTCAAACTGTAATTTTTCTTGAAAACTCTCAAACTCATCTTCAGAGGAACTGCGAATGGTATGCTCATCTCTTCTGTCATCTTTTTGAAAACTTTCAAATGAATCAATATCAATATCATGTAGTTTTGATCCATCATGCAGCCATATAAATCCAAGACTTTGATTTGCAAGAGAATTAGGACCATCAATCATATGCACATCATTCTGTTGAAACTGTAGGTCTGTAATATGTTAGGTTGATTCTTCACATAAACTATCAACCACTTTCTTTTGGTTGTTTAGAATTTCTAAATTTAAAATCTGATCCTCTTCATGAGTTTCAAAAGAAATATCATTATGACTCTCAAAAGAATCAGGAAAAACAAATCCCTCTTGACACAAAAATTCTAAAATTGAATAACATGAAGGAAAATTTGATTGGTTATCTCGATCTTCTAAAGCTTTAAATTCTCTTTCAATATCTTTAGCAACTTCATCCAAAAACCGAATCTTGAACTCCGAGCTACATTTAAATGATTTTAAATAAGAAGAAAAACATGCAAGAAATTTCTCATCAATTTCCTCATCAGTGTACATATCATTCCATTCTCTAAAGTTTTGAATGGAAGGAGAGTTTGCCACAAACTCTATACCCTCCATCCATGTTTCCAAGAATACCATCCGGAAAACTGTATTAGTTTTAATAGATCCAACAGGCAAACCTTCAACCCAACTTTTACACTTTCCTTGGAACGAATCATGAAATAATTTGAGGAAAACATCTTCATGCTTGACTTTAAGAAGTTCAGTGAAATCACGAAAATTTGATAAATGTTTCCAAGTCAAACTCAAATCATCTCCATTGAATTTTGGACTATTTCTCAAAAAATATTCATCCTTGGGTAAAGGATTAAGGAAACCATAAATCTAAGAAAAATCTAAACATGCATACCTTGAAGTGATGATATCAACATTTGATTTCTTCATTAGCCCAGTGGAGTCATTGGTGAACACCTCAAGCAACAATTCTTTCTAACAGTGGAGTCACCATGATATTCTTTCATCTGGGTATAACTGAGAATGGAGTCACCAGGTGGATGATTTTAGCCTTCCTATGTCTGATCACTATCCACCATTAGTAATCAGATCCGGAACTTTGATACTCTTTTCTGAGGAAGATAAGAATTCATCCCTAGTATGGTCGCCACTATGTTAACACTCCGTAATTTCTTAGGCTAAGGAAGAAATTGACAGAAGTAACCACAAAACCATTTTGGAAGCTGGGATCTAGCCCTGCCAACTTCAGAGAGGGATCTCTCTGTAAGATTTAGATTTGTTTGGATTAGAATATTAGGCTAGTTATCTAGTTCCAAGTTGGGTTTTTAATTGGAGTTGGTCGAAATAGGAAGAAAATCCATTGGGCAATGGAGTCACAAGCTGGAGTTCAGTCAAGGACAGGTTCTACAGACAACCTTACAGGGAAAGGTAGGAACATTTGTTGGATCCATTAAGGTTTGATGAATGATTGGGAATAATTAATGAGTGGATCAGGTTATAACATGGCAATTAAGAATCATGGAATTAACCTTCAAGTAGAAAACATTGATATTGCTTTAAGTCAGAACATGGTGTTTTAAAACAAATCCTGAACTTGATTTTCTTTAAAACAATAGAGAAAAGAAACACATATGAAAACAGAGAAAACAAATTACAGTAAGAAGCACTTCACCAACATGAGTAACATAAGAATACTACAACTATTGTAACTGTATTACTGTATTTTATAAATTGTGGCTCTATGAGATGATTACAATAATGGGCACTTTTTCTTCAACAGGTTCTAACCCTTTTTTGATTTCATTTTGGTCTACATATAGATGGAAAACAACTTTCCTCATCTAAAGGGTCGAATCCTTACTCCTAGGAACTGATTAAAAGATTCTCTCTAACCATGCCAAAATCTAGGGAGGTTAGAAACCAACTCCCTATTTAGACTCAACTGACTTAGTTGACTTTTCCAGACATTAATTATCAAAAAATTCACATGGAATGACTTTAACCATCAACATTACACTTCAATTACATAAAGTAAACTCTCATCATGACCAATTACGTCAAGAAATTTTGTCTTTGACTCATAAAACTCGAAATCATGCCTTTTTCTCGGAAGCGCAGTGTGATCCTGCAGAAGCACAATGTGTAGGACAAAAGCGTAGCGTGGTCTGGAAGGAGTCCTTTGGGTATCTTTTATGCATCTTTTTGCTGAAATAATGGTTGGAGGAGGTAGATCTGGAAGTATATAATCCCTCTAAACTTTAAAACCTACAAAAATCCATCTCCATGGCTTCCAAAAACGCAACCTCCCAAGATGACTCTAGATGCGCAATGAGTGGTCCAAAGAGGTGGCAGAGACATGGAATTTGACTAGTTTTTTGATTTTTCCTTCAAAACTATAAGCTGAAATGGCTGAGAAAGTACATATCTGTGATTTAGAGGTCAAGGGATATCCAACCATGCAAAATTTGCATCATTTGTATGCTTTGAGAAAAAGCACAGCGTGGCCACGTTGCATTTCTGTACATCAAAACTGTCAGAATACCAAAAACTTCAAAATTTGCCCAAATTTTCAAAATTCCTTGAAATTTGTTTCTGAGACTCCCTGTGTGATGGTTTTACACAATCAATGATGCATCAACCAATATATCAAGGCTATCTCTCCTCTTTATCTTCTTTAGGGATTTCCTTAGCCTCTTTTTCATGTTTTTGACCCTAATTTTGCAAATCAGGTTCCTGGCGAAATAATGTCTTGCCATGTGTTTCTATAGCTTAGTGTCTCTGTTGGCCCTCTTAAATAACTTCTCCAAGTATTTGTTTACTCTCCCAAGCTAATACTCCTTGTCTTCCTCAATCTCAACACCAATGGAGTGAACATGGTTTTTCTGTACTGGCTCCTTGTCTTCCACCCGTTCTTCCAAACCAATCAATGTTTTACCTTTGTCCTTTGCCTTGCTGGATGATGGATGACCTGGTGAGGTACTCTGATGCATCACATTCAACTTCAAAAGTCCGTTCTCTTGTTTTAGTAATGCCACCATGTGATTTTCCTTTGCAAGATCATCCTTTAGTTGTTGTATTTGTGCTTGCTGCTCCTTGATAATTTTTGTATTTGATTTGTCTCCATGGTCAAACATCTCCTGCTCATCAGGAATCTCCCCCTCAAATTGCTACAATGGTGAGTCAGCTGCATGCCTAGATGACTGATCCAATTCTCCTTGAACTTGCTCAACTGTAGTGTCCTTAGGCAATAATCTAGTTTGTGCTCTAGTCATAATTATGGGTGTAGACATCTTTTTAGTGCTCTCAGGGGAAAAAACCAATATTTTCCCCTTCTTGTAAGTCAGTGTAATCTTTGCCATAGGTGTATTTCTAATTGACAAGCTGTTGGATGAGCCAAACTCCCGTGGCCTTGGTGGTGCTAATGGAGTGCTTTGATTGCTGGGTTGACTAGTAGCAGGCAAAAAAGAAACGGACTGGATAAATGCCTCCCAAGGCATGTTGATTTCTGAAAGCCTTTGGAGGACCATGAACTTTACCAAATCATGATGAAAAAAATTTGTTTGATGATCTTTCCCTTTACTTTGTACCTTCTCTATCATTTTGACCAGGATCCTGAATAAGTAATGAGGCAAGTTAAGTGGCTTGATGGCAGTGAAATGCATCAACAACCTTATGTGATACTGGTACATTCTTGAAAATATCTCTTTGCAAGTAAAGTATTTCATGATCATCTTCATCAATGGGGCATATCTATCTAGCAACTGTCTGGAAGGAAAGATATGAGTAGGAGCGTCTTTATTTTGTGGTTCTAGCAAGATCTTGTAGTTTTCAATGTCCAAATCCATCCCTTTAAACCCGATTTCTCCATGGTTGGGAATACCTATAGCTATGGAAATGGAATTTGTTGAAACAGTGAAGTCTACCCCTGCAATTGACTTCTTTTCCTTCTTGAAATTGGTGGCAAAGAGACTAGTCAATTTAGCATGGCATCCCACCTCTTGAATTATTTCACAAAACCCTAGGCAACCAACATCTTCAAATGATTTTTTAATGAAAGGTGAAGCCATGATTTCTCTGATCTGTGTTGGCTCATACCTGGAAACGTGCCCACCCTTATTGTACCTTTTCTTCTGAGTATCTCTGCTTCCAATTTCCATGATGTAAAACCTTAGTTTTTAGTAGGAAAGAGAAGGGATATGGTATGACGGTGAAAACAGGGGATAAGGGACAATCTTGTAGATGGAGGGAAATGCAAGGGTTAAGGGCTGTCTAAATTCTTGGGGAAATTTTGGGGAGTGGGGATTGGTGTTAGGGAGTGTAGGGAGTTGGAAATTTGGGAAATGGGTGAGGGGAAAAGGTAAAGAAGTAGGAAACACAGTCCTAGCCTAGAAAGGTGTAGTGTAGGTTAGGGTTTGTAGAAAAATGAAGGAAATGAGTGAGGGAAGTGTTTGAGGGAAGTATGAAAGGTGTAGGTGAGTGTAGGGGAGAAGAAACTTAGGGTTTTACTACTGATTTGAAACAAATTCTCATTGAGATGAAAAACTCACTGAAAACTCTAGAAGAGGAAAATTGACTGAAATTTTTGAGAATATAGATGCAAGAGAAGAGTGCCAACCGATACTTACTTGTCCAAGAGGTAGTGGAAACTTCAATTTTCTGAAGTGAATGCCTGTAGATGATCGTTTGACCCTCCAATTTGAAAAACGCAGCGTTTCTGCCAGAAACGTAGCGTAGAAGAGGAATGAGATTTTCGAAGGGGAATTTCCTGTTCTGAGGCTAAATGAAGAGTGAGTGCGGTCAATTTATTGGTCTATGATATGATTGACGAGGTATTTGCTGAAGCAAAGATTTGCAATGGATAAATTTTCTTCCTTTTTAAAAGCGCAACACTTTTGCCAGAATCGCAGCAAGGGCCACCAGAAACACAACGAGGGCTGCCAGAAACACAGCGAAGGAGGAGAATGGCTGATTTAGAAGTTAAAATTCAATGTTTTGGTGGCTGGAGTGCACTCTGATGGTGAAGAGATGCTTCATGAAAATGAAATGAATGACTAGAGTGCTTTGATGGTCTTTTTATATGCTGGAGGTCATTTTTAGCTTGGGTGGTGATATGACACCACTTGGTCTTCTTTGTAAAACAATTTGATAACTAGTGTACTGCAGCTTTGTACTTTATAATGCTTAGTTACATCTTTATAGAGAATCAAATTTACTTTTGAAATCATTTTTGAGCACTTTCCCTAATTACTACTCCCCTAATAATGATTATGGTGATGACATGACTCCCTACATGACTTTTGATGACTTGACCTAATGATGACATTTGATGGACTATAAAATTGACGATTTGGACCATTAAACTTTGCAGTATGATTTGACCATGAAATGAAGGGACTAGTAATATACTTAGACACACTAACTAGTGACCAACTTTTTATTTGAAAACTCACTTGAAACCATAAAATTTGACCTAAGACCCTATCAAAAACTTTGAAAAAACATATTTGATCACTGGTGACTGACAAAACTGAAAGACACTAATAGGGGCAAAGTCATCCGAGGAAACTAGGCAAGCCAATAGCTTTTGTGAGATAAACAACAGATAGAAACTGAATAATCAAACTTCCTATAATTTATAGGACCCTAACATATTGTTCCATAGTTCCAAACAAACTTGCGGTAGTAACTTGTCAAACCCAAAAATCCTCTAAGATTATTCAATGTTTTGGGAATCAACGAGTCCATCATGGCTTTAATCTTATCAGGGTCTACCTTGACACCTTCATGAGATACAATATGACCCAAATACTCTACCTCCTTCTCCCTAAAGAAACATTTGGATGGTTTGGCCTATAGTTTTTGCTCCTTTAGTAGTTGTAGCACCTTGTCAACATGTTACACATGATCCTTCCAAGACATTCTATAGATTAATATATCATCAAAAAATACTAACACAAATTTTCGAAGGAAAGGCTTGAAAATGGAATTCATCAACCCTTGGAATGTGGAAGGTGCATTCTTAAGGCCAAAAGGCATGGCCAAAAATTCATAATGGCCTTCATGAATTCAAAATGTTGTTTTTGGGATATCTTCTTCCTTCATTCTAATCTGATGATACTCTGAACGAAGATCCAAATTTGTGAAATAGATTGCACCATGTAGTTCATCTAACAATTCATTGATGACGGGAATGAGACACTTATATTTAATAGTGATCTTATTGAACTCTCTATAATCTGGACACACATGCCATGAGCCATCTTTCTTGAGTACCATTACCACCGATGCTGAGTAAGAACTTTGGCTAGGTCTAATAATTCCATCCTCTAACATTTCTTCAACCATACACTCAATTTCACTCTTATGAGAAAGATGGTAATTATTTTAATTATACTAACTTTGGACATAAATCTGTGGATTGCAGAGCATATGGAAGAAACGTTCAAGTAAGAGATGCTTATGTGACCCCACACAAAATTGAATGTTACAAATGCCACAACTATGGACCCATAGCCCATGATTGTAGAAGCGTGATAAATCTCTCCATCAAAGAAAACACTGATATTAGATACAAGAAAGTTTGGAAAAGAAAGCAAGGACAATAAGAATAGGTTAATGAAGAGAAGGTAAATGAAGAACATGTGAATAAATAAATTCCATAGATCATACTCTCAGGATTTGCAATAGTGCGAGATCATGATGAATCTACAGGAAAAGAGCAAGATTTCAGAATTCAGGAAGATGATGAAGAAGAAGATGTCATAATTTAGAGAATAGAAGAAGAAGACTACTCCACATTAGGGGGACTTCCTCCACCTTTATGAGCCATCAGGCTTGGAGACTCCCAATAATGTGAATATTGAAGAGGGGGAGTCTAAGCAACAACTCTACAGATCAAAGAACTATCTTTCGAGAAATATGAAGTGTTTGGAGATTTTGAAATGACAGAAGTGCATAATGTATTGTAATAGTTTTATTGTTTAAGGAACAACTTTTGGAACATATACCTATGCAGGTATTAGCTAGAAGTTACACATGCAGAGGTTCATGATTGTATTCCTTGCATGTATTTAGGTAGGGATATATTCAGTACAAGTTGTTCCAGGCATGTAGAGTTTGATTTACAGATTGGGAAGACAACTCGAGAAGAAGAAATACAAAAAGGTCTTCAGAAGATTAAAGTGACAGATGGGTCAACATTGTATACATTTGAGCAAAAAAATCATGGATGAAAGCATATTGACAAGTGGAATCAGTTGGTCACGGGAAGGTAAACAATGAAAGGCACAGTAGGACAAGGGAATAGAAACCATCAACAGAAGATAAATCATCATAGGGAAATTGTTGAAAATTATGGTCAATGAACATGACAAGCTATGAAGATCTAAAGTAAATAAACTTTGTATTCTTTTTATATATTTCAATGAATTACAAGAGGAAGCATCAATGGACAAGAAACACCAGAAGAGAGAAATAAAGCAGGTACAGGAAGCCCCACACAAATCTACACAACATCTTGCAAAAGAATACAGGGGGAGAGAAATCATCAGAGACAGTTATGTTAAGAACCAAATATCAAAATATCATAAAAAAACCTCAGAATAAGTACTTAACGCCTTGAAAAATAGAAAATTTCAGATGATAAGCCTCTTTAAGTGGGGAAAACTCCTTATACACCACATAAATTTCTAAATACAAGATGATTCCAAATGAAAATGTCTCCTTGGTATATATAGGAGACTAGGAGGTACAATTACAAATAATGGACCCAAGACGACATAAATAAATAACATTACTAATGTAATATGCCCCAATTAAGGGGTAATGTGCCACTATTTAGGGATTAACATGCCCCTCCCCTTCATACAAGTGTTTTCCATAATGCTTAAGTAATTCTGGATGCTTCTATATAAAAGACTCATCTTCCCAAGTGGAATCTTCAGAAGGTAGTTTCCTCCACTTAATGAGATACTTTGAAATGGATCTATTCCTCAACTGGCGAATTCTTGTGTCAGTCATAGATTCAGTATCCAATATGATTTTTCTTTCCTCATCAAGTTCTGGAAATATAGTTTGAACTGGGATCTTTTCACCTATAACCTTCTTTAAGCATGAAACATGGAAAACTGGGTGTACTCGCGAAGATGCAGGTAACTCAAATTTGTATGCCATAGTACCAATCCTTTGCAACACCTTATAAGGGCCATAGTACTTTGGTGATAATTTATTATCCTTCTTATCTTGCTTGAGGGACATCTGTTTGTATGGTTGTACTCTTAAAAATACCCAATCCCCTACTTCAAAACTTCTTTCACTACGATTCTGATCTGCTTGTTGTTTCATGCGATTCTGTGCCATGGTCAGATTGTCCTTTAAGAGTTGGAGAAATTGTTGTTGATGCTTGATGTGATCTTCCACTGCTTGAACCTTAGCTTTTTCTTTTCGAGAAGAAGTGATGGAAGGTGGGTGGTATCTGTTAGCACATAGAATTGTAGGGGTAAAAAAGAAGCACTTTGGTTTTGTTTTTGAGTCACACCTTTAATCCTTATATCATTACCATGACATGTCACCTCTTAGTTTTATAAAAGGTTCTCTTTTTCATCATCCATCTGTTTAAATGTCAAGTTAAAGACAGTTGTATGTGCTGCCAACTCACTAGGAGAGTTCGCAGCGTACTCAAGTTCTCCATTCATTCATTTCCATTATTACCTTTTTTTCATGCTAAGAGATTTCATTGTTTTCAGAGCCTATTTTTAAAAAATGTTCAAGGATCAGGTCTTTGGACATCCTAACAGTCTCCTCGAAGCATGCAAATCTTGTTTGAATCATGCATTGCAAATTGGTTACAGGCATTGCGAACTTCATTATGAATTGGCCGAGGGAGATAGTTGGAGGTTGGACAACTTGCATACACCTCTATGCTAATTCAAAGATGTCAACATCAAGCCTAGATCCACCTGGTACGCCATAAGAGTGTTCATCATGTTTGAGGGTTGAGAAATGGGTCTTGGCTGGTTTTCATATTGGCGCTGCGAACTGTGCTGCAAACACTCTATTCTAGGACTGCTGAAACTTTCATCTTTTGCATCCTTTCAAATTTAGACTTAAATGAGTGAATTCTTACCCCTATCCATTTACAATGTGTGGTTGATCATTTGCTGAAGCAAGCTTAAAGTTGCAAATGTTGTTAACCTATTCTTATGCCGATTCAAGACCTATTTAATATGAGTTGTAAGCCATGAATATCAATTTTGATGTCTTTCCCAGTTATATATCAAGATAATGGAGTTTTGCAACATATATGGACTCCTGAAAGAAGTTTTTAGTTGTTTAAGCTTTGAGAAATTAAAACATGCTGCTACAAGAAAGTTCGCAGCGTCGACGCCGCGAACTGGTATTTTTGACAATTTGTAAACAATTAGCACACAATAGAGGATTGCTTTGCTTTTAACTTTTGAATTCCCATATGAGCTCCTCTGAAATTTGGGGTGGAGGAAAACCATGGTGTTTTTGACTTGCTGACAAAAATTCAACGTGACCCACTTCGTATTTTTGGAGAAAAGATAAAAACATCACCTAGAGGAAAGTTCACAACACATGCTGTCATAGGCGCTACGAACTCAAACAGTTTGATAAATTCGAGCTATGGGAGAGATGCCAACTGTCAGGGAAGGTTCAAATAGTCTCCTAGGAGTTAATTGGATATGAGGGATATGTGTTTCATCTCCAAATCAATCAATATGACATGTTTCAAAAGACATTTATCACTATAGACAAAATCCCAAAAAAATAGGAGTTTGTTAGGCTTTTGTTGGAATATTTTGTAACAAGACTCCTAAATGGAGGAGGATCCTATGTAACTCCTTGGTTTCGATCTCCTTAGGGTAGATAGAGATTATTCACTATAAATGAAAGGGTTTTTTTTATGATAAAAGGGTTCAATCCATGACCCAAGAGAGGCCGAAGAGAGTTGGAGACATGCAGTTTGTCTGTGTGTGCTCATTGTAATCCTGAGGGCCTATTTTGTAAATATTTTTGCCATTGAAGACTCATGAGATCTGTCATATCAGATTGTTATTTCTTTGTTGTTCATATATATTTTCATCTTGCTTGAATATGATTACTGTTAATGTAGGTTTGATTAGTAGTATTATGTATGAGATTTCTATGGTAAAGTATTTTCTACAGAAGTTTATTACATGTTATATTTAAGAATTCACATTCGTTGTTAGAAAGGATTTCCAATTAGTGAACATTTAGACCAGTGGATGTTATCAGTTGAGAAGGGTGTGAGGTTAATTTGTTCACTTATATGTTGACCCTTCTTTCTTTCTTTATTTCATTCATTCGTCATCATACAAGCTATTTATTTGATAGATAGCTTGATTGCCTTCAATCTATGGAATGCTTATGATTCCATTGCCCAATGGTGTAGCCTACTGATCTGCATTTTGCTTCCCTCTCCCTTTTTTGCTCAGTCTTTCTGATCTACCTACTCAAACCATTTAATCCATTTATATTCTGATGGGTACTGGGCTTGCACTTACAACAGTCTAAGTGTGACTCTCAGTGCTAACAATATCCATAGAGTGCTATAAATGGTGTCATTTTTGTTGCATTATGAAAGGAAGTGTTATACCACCATTTTGCCAAGGGTAACCATTTGAACCATTGTGTTTGTTTATCAGAGACAAAGCAACAAAGGTATCCTTCTAGATATTTGTTCACTATCTCAGTTTCTCCATCACATTGAGGATGATAAGATGAGATATGAGCCAATTGAGTACCCAAACAAGAAAATAATTCTGTCCAAAAATGTCTAGTGAAGATGGGATCTCTGTCACTTACAATAATCTTTGGGATTCCATGTAGCTTTTGAATTGTCTCCATGAATGCAATGGCAATTGTTCTGGCTTTGAAAGGATGAGAGAGTGCACAAAAGTGTGAGTACTTAGTGAGTCTATCAACAATCATTATGATGACACTCTTTCCTTCAGACTTCGGTAACCCTGTGATGAAATCCATGGAAACATCCTCCCAATGCTGACTTGGGATGGCTAATGGTTGTAAAAGACCTAGGGTGTTAATTGTTTCCACTTTATTTTGTTTTCAAACCAAACATTCTACCACAAACCTTTGAACATCAGTTTTAAGGCCATCCCAATTTTTTTTTTCTTGACCCTATGGTAGGTTTTAAAAAATTCCAAGTGCCCTCCTACTAGAGAGGTGTGCAATTCCAATAATACCTTTTGTTTGGGTTGGGATTTCTTACATTAATATAAGCGATCTTTCTACCATAGTGAATAATTTTCCATGTAAATGTATATGATGCACTGTAATCCTGCTGCAACCTTTGAATGATAGTCCAGATGTTTTCGTCATTCTTCCATTCATCCCTCGCTTCTATTATCCAATCGGGTTGGATGATCGAGATAACACAGATAAAGGCCTCAACATCTTCATCCTTTCTTGAGGGTGCATATGCCACAACATTTTTCTTCCCTTTTTTGTAAATGATTTCAAAATCATAATCCAACATCTTGGTCACACATTTTTGTTTTTCTTCTGAAGATAGTATTTGTTCCAAGAAGTATTTAAGACCATCATGATCTGTTTCGACCTTGAAGTGCCTACCTATTAGGTAAGGGTGCCATTTCTTCAATGCATGTATTATTTCCATCATTTCCTTCTTATAAATGGGTTTGTTTAAGTCCTTTCCCTTGAGTGTCTGACTTTCAAAAGCAAGGGGCCTTCCTTCTTGCATTAGAACAATACCAATGCCATTTCCTAATGCATCACATTCCACAATAAAGGTTTTTGTGAAGTCTGGTGTGGTCAATACATGATCTTTGCACATCGCCTCTTTAAGTTGTTCAAAATATTGAGTTTCCTCTGGAGTCCATGAAAATGCATCCTTCTTAGTTAACATTGTTAAAGGTGCTTCTATTCTTCCATAGTTCTGACCAAACTTGCGGTAGTAACCCGTCAAACCCAAAAATCCTCTAAGATTATTCAATGTTTTGGGAATCGGCTAGTCCATCATGGCCTTAATCTTGTTAGGGTCTACCTTGACACCTTCATGAGATACAATATGACCCAAATACTCTACATCCTTCACCCCAAATAAACATTTGGATGGTTTGGCATATAGTTGTTGCTCCTTTAGCAGTTTTATCACCTTGTCAACATGTCACACATGATTCTCCCAAGACTTTCTATATATTAGTATATCATCAAAAATACTAACACAAGTTTTCAAAGGAAGGGCTTGAAAATGGAATTCATCAACCCTTGGAATGTGTAAGGTGCATTTGTAAGGCCAAAAGGCGTGACCAAATATTCATAATGGCCTTCATGAGATCAAAATGATGTTTTTGGGATATCTGCTTCCTTCATTCTAATCTAATGATACCCTGTTCAGAGAATTTCAGATAATAAGCCTCTTCGAGGTAAAAAACCTTCTTATACACCACATAAATTTCCAAATACAAGATGATTCCAAATGAAAAGGTCTTCTTGGTATATATAGGAGACCAGGAGGTACAATTACAACTAATGGACCCAAGTTGACATAAATGAATAACATTACTAATGTAATATTTCCCAATTAAGGGGTAATGTGCCACTATTTAGGGCTTAACATTCCCCTCACCTTCAGACAAGTTTTATACACAATACTTAAGTAATTCTCGATGCTTCTATATAAAATACTCATCTTCCCAAGTGGAATCTTCAACATGTAGTTTCCTCCACTTAATGAGATACTCTGAAATGGATTTATTCCTTAGCTGGCGAATTCTTATGTGAGTGATAGCTTCAGGCTCCAATATGATTTTTCCTTCCTCGTCAAGTTCTAGAAATATAGTTTGAACTGGGATCTTGTCACCTATAACCTTCTTTAAGCATGAAACATGGAAAATTGGGTGTACTCACGAAGATGCAGGTAACTCAAATTTGTATGCCATAGTACCAACATTTTGAAACACCTTATAAGGGCCATAGTACTTTGGTGATAATTTATTATCCTTCTTAGCTTGCTTGAGGGACATCTGTTTGTATGGTTGTAGTCTTAAAAATACCCAATCCCCTACTTCAAAACGTCTTTCACTACAATTCTGATCTGCTTTTTGTTTCATGCGATTCTGTGCCATGGTTAGGTTTTCCTTTAAGAATTGAAGAAATTGTTGTTGATGCTCGATGTGATATTCCACTGCTTGAAACTTAGATTTTTATTTTTGAGAAGAAGTGATGGAAGGTGGGTGGTATCTGTTAGCACATAGAATTGTAGGGGTAAAAAAGAAGCACTTTTGTTTTGTTTTTGAGTCATACCTTTGATCCTTACATCATTACTGTGACATGCCACCTCTCAGTTGTATAAAAGGTTCTCTTTGTCATCATCCATCTATTTAAATGTCAAATTAAATACAATTGTATGTGCTGCCAACTCACTAGGAGAGTTCACAATGTACTCAAGTGCTCCATTCATTCATTGCCATCATTACCTTTTTGTCATGCTAAGGGATTTCATTGTTTTCAGAGCCTATTTTTAACAAATTTTCATGGATCAGGTCTTTGGAAATCCTAACAGTCTCCTCGAAGCATCCAAATATTGTTTGAATCAGGCGCTGCAAACTGGTGACATGCGCCGCGGACTTCGCCGCGAACTGGATGAAGGAGAGTGTGTAGGTTGGACAACTTGCAGACACCTATTTGCTAATTCAAAAATGTCAACATCAAGCCTAGATCCACTTGGTACTCCATGAGAGTGTTCATCATGTTTGAGGTTTGAGAAAGAGGTTTTGGTCGGTTTTCATATTGGTGTTGCGAACTGTTCTACAAACACTCTTTTCTAGGACTGTTAAAACTTTCATCTTTTGCATCCTTTCAAATTCAGCCTTAAACGAGTGAATTCTTACCCCTATCCATTTACAATGTGTGGTTTATCATTTGCTGAAGCAAGATCAAAGTTGCAAATGCTATTAATGTTGTTAACCTATTCTTATGCCGATTCAAGACCTATTTAATATGATTTTTAAGCCATGAATATCGATTTTGATGTCTTTCCCTATTTTATATCAAGATAATGGAGTTTTGCAGCATGTCTAGACTCTTGACATAAGTTTTGAGGTGTTGAATCTTTGAAAAAGTAAAATATGCTGCTACAGAAAAGTTCGCATCGCCGACACTGCAAACTGGTATTTTTGACAGTTTGTAAACAATTAGCACACAACAGAGGATTGTTTTGATTTTAACTTTTGAATTCCCATCTGGGTTCCTTTGAAATTGGTGTGGAGCACAAACATGGTGTTTTTGACTTACTGAAAAAAATTCAGCCTGACCCACTTCATATTTTTGGAGAAAAGATGAAAACATCACCTAGAGGAAAGTTCGCAGCGCATGCTATCACACACACTGCGAACTCTAACAGTTTGACAAATTTGAGCTATGGGAGGGCTTCCAGCTACCAGGAAAGGTTCTAATGGTATCCTAGTTGTTAGTTGGATATGAAGGACATATGCTCCATCTTGAAATCAATCGGGATGACTTGTTTTAAAAGACATTTATCATTATAGACAAAATCCCCAAAAAACAAGAATTTGTTAGGCTTTTGTTGGAATCTTTTGTAACAAGACTCCTAAATGGAGGAGAATCCTATGTAACTCCTTGGTTTCGACCTCCTTAGGGTAGATATATATTATTTACTATAAATGAAATGTTTTTTTTATGAGAAAACGGTTCAGTCCATGACCCAAGAGAGGCTGGAGAGAGTTGGAGCCATTCAATTTCTCTGTGTGTGCTCATTATAAGCCAGAGGGTCTGTTTTGTAAATATTTTTGCCATTGAAGACTCATGAGATCTGTCATATCAGATTTTTATTTCTTTGTTGTTCATATATCTTTTCGTCTTGCTTGAATATGATTATTGTTAATGTAGGTTTGATTAGCAGTATTATGTATGATATTTCTATGGTAAAGGATTTGCTACAAAAAATTATTACATGTTATATTTAAGCATTCACATTCATTGTTGGAAAGGATTTCCAATCAGTGAACGTTCAGAACAATGGATGTTATCAGTTGAGGAGGGTGCGAGGCTGATTTTTTCACTTATATGTTGACCCTTATTTCTTTCTTTCTTTCTTTCATTCATCATCATACAAGCTATTTATCTAATAGGCAACTTGATTTCCTTCAATATGTGGAATGTTTATGACTCCATTGCCCAATGGTGTATCCTAGTTATCTGCATTTTTCTTCCCTCTCCCTTTTTTTACTTTGTCTTGCTGATCTACCTACTCAAACCATTTAATCCATTTATATTCTGATGGGTACTGGGCTTGCACTTACAATAGTCTAAGTGTGACTCTCAGTGCTAACAATATCCATAGAGTGCTATAAATGGTGTGATTTTTGTTGCAGTATGAAAGGAAGTGTTATACCACCATTCTGCCAAGGGTAAACATTTGAACCATTGTGTTTTTTTATCAGAGACAAAGCAACAAAGGTATCCTTCCAGACATTTGTTCACTATCTCGGTTTCTCCATCACATTGAGGATGATAAGATGAGATATGAGCCAATTGAGTACCCAAGCAAGAAAATAATTCTGTCCAAAAATGTCTAGTGAAGATGGGATCTCTGTCACTTACAATAATCTTTGGGATTCCTTGTAGATTTTGAACTGTGTCCATGAATGTAGTGGAAATTGTATTGTCTTTGAAAGGATGAGAGAGTGCACAAAAGTGTGCGTACTTGTTCAGTCTATCAACAATCATCATGGTGACACTCTTTCCTTCAGACTTCAGTAACCCTATGATGAAATCCATGGAAACCTCCTCCCAAAACTGACTTGGGATGGATAATGGTTGTAAAATACCTAGGGTATTAATTGTTTCCACCTTATTTTTTTTTCAAACCAAACATTCTACCACAAACCTTTGAACATTAGTTTTAAGGCCATCCCAAAAAAATTCTTTCTTGAACCTATGGTAGGTTTTCAAAAATCCCGAGTGCCCTCCTACTGGAGAGGTGTGCAGTTCCAATAGTACCTTTTGTTTGATTTGGGGTTTCTTACATTAATATAAGTGATCTTTGTACCATAGTGAATCATTTTCCATGTAAATGTATCTGATGCACTGGAATCTCGCTGCAACCTTTGAATGAGAGTCCACATGTTTTCGTCATTCTTCCATTCATACCTCACTTCTATTATTCAATCAGGTTGGATGATTGAGATAACACAGAGAAAGGCCTCAACATCTTCATCCTTTCTTGAGAGTGCATCTGCCACAACATTTTTCTTCCCTTTTTTGTAGATGATTTCAAAATCATAACCCAACATCTTGGTCACCCATTTTAGTTGTTCTTCTGAAGATAGTCTTTGTTCCAAGAAGTATTTTAGACTATCATGATCTGTTTTGACCTTGAAGTGCCTACCTATTAGGTAAGGGTACCATTTCTTCAATGGATGTATTATTGCCATCATTTCCTTCTCATAAATGGGTTTGTTTATGTCCTTTCCCTTGAGTGTGTGACTTTCAAAATCAAGGGGCCTTTCTTCTTGCATTAGAACAACACCAATGCCATTTACTGAGGCATAACATTCCACAATAAATGTTTTTGTGAAGTCTGGTGTGGTCAAGACATGAGACTTGCACATCGCCTCTTTAAGTTGTTCAAAATCTTGAGTTTCCTCACAAGTCCATGAAAATGCATCCTTCTTAGTTAAGGTTGTTAAAGGTGCTTATATTCTTCCATAGTTCCGGACAAACTTGCGGTAGTAACCTGCCAAACCCAAAAATACTCTAAGATTATTCAATGTTTTGGGAATAGACCAATCCATCATGGCCTTAATCTTGTTAGGGTCTACATTGACACCTTCATGAGATACAATATGACCCAAATACTCTACCTCCTTGACCCCAAAGAAACATTTGGATGGTTTGGCATATATTTGTTGCTCATTTAGTAGTTGTAGCACCTTGTCAACATGTTGCACATGATCCTTCCAAGACTTTCTATAGATTAGTTGTAACATACCCACTATCATTATTTTTAAAAATTTTGGGGTTAAACTCCCACAATGGGGAATCTCCAGAAACCCTCATTAGCGAAGTGCCAATCCCTGGTTCAATATTGGGATTCGGGGTTTCTAATGTCAAAATTCATTCACCCCCATAACTCGCGATCCTCCGAATTCCGATGCGCTCCTTACGCATTAGCTTCCTAGGCCAAGCCTGTGATTCACTGCCTTTACGACCGTGGTCTTACCTTCTTTCGGGGCTACTCCTATCAGAGTTTCGGGATTTCTGATGTCGTAATTCACGAGTCCTCAGAACTCGCGACTCTTCGATTCCCGATATGCCCCTAACGCATTAGCCCTCCAGTCTATACAATAGCCCATGTGACCATTTACCATAGGACCACCACCGTATAACCTCCCATCGGGATTTCGGCATTTGTGATGACACAAAACACATGTCCACGGGAATTGCGATTTCTCGATTCGCGACGCGCCTTTCTGATCACGCTAGCCCCACTGGTTTAGTCCCTGGTCCACATGACCAACTCCGTGACCACTACCTCATCCCCGTCGGGGCTACGGGGTTTCCCATGTCACAAGACCCATGTCCACGGGACCCACAGTATCCCGATTCTCGATTCTCTCCGGGTGCTTGACACGCGTCCTCCCTACAACTCCGTCCTCCTCCGCTAATGGGATTGACAGCTGGCTCCCACTCATCGGGGTTTCGCGGTTCGCGATTCCGTATGACAAGAGTTCCTTGCATTCGAAAACCCCGATATGCCGAACCCCGACTATGTTAGATCCACTGACACGCGTCGCTCAAATGATGGATGGTCCTGATTGTATCGGAGAATCGTGTATCGCGATTTCCTGGTGCACAAATATCTTGTCTCCGGGAACCCCGATTCCCGATCTCCGACTCTTCGAGATCCTTTGCCACGTGTCCCTTGTATCAACGACTCATGATGGTATCGGGATTTCGCATATCGCAGTTTTTTAATGTAAGGGTTTCATGTCCTTGAAATCCTCGATACACCGATTCCCGATTTTCCGAACTCCGACTTTCTGGGATCTCTCGCCACGTGTCCCTGCTGTTTGGACGGTGTTGATCCCATCGGGAAATCGCAGATCGCGATTTCCTGTTGCACAATGTCCTTACCATCGAAACTTCCGATGAACAAAACTCCGACGGCGCCCAATCCCTTGCCACCTGTCCTCGCAGATGAACGGCCCGGATTGATTCTCGGGGTTTCGGGACTTATGATGTCTTGGTCCTCATGGCCTCAAGAACTCCGATTTTACGATGGGCCAAACTCCGATAGCGCCTTGATCTCCGACACCTGTCCCTCATATGGACGACTCAGATCTTATCGGTAAATCGCGAATCGCGACTTCCTATTGCAACGGTTCTACACTCCTAAATTCTCCGATGGGAGAAATCTCGATGACTCCCCAGAACGCTGACACGTGTCCGGCCGAGATCAACGGTTAGGATCTGTTCTCAGGATTTCGAGAACCACAAGGCCTCGATTCTCAGACTCGACAAAACCCCGATGACCCTGTTGTCCCGATGACTTCTCCGGGATGTTGACACGTGTCCTTCTGAGATCAACGGCTAGGAATCTTCCTCTGCACACTAGAGTTTAACTCCGACGCATCTTCTCGAGATCTGACGGTTGTCGGGACTATGATCTAAGATCCGACGGTTCAGGTCATTTCTCTTGCACGCTCTCCTTCCAGAAGTTATACTCCGTGAAACTCCTCCCGATCCAACGGCTTACGGGATTTCTGCTCCAGATCTAATGGCTCAGATCTCTTCCTCGCATGCCTACCCCTGTGCTTAACCCCTGCGCAACTTCTCCAGACCCAACGGCTAACGGGTAATTGGACCGAGATCTAACGATCGATATTCGTTCTTTTGGGTCTTTGGAGTTTACGATCCCAATTTCTCGTTGCTCACGATGGTAGAGGACGAAGGGGGCAAGGTAGGTAACGACTTCGTTACTTCCATCAATCTAATGGTCGTGAATGACTATGGATCCTCCGACGAGATCTCATACGTCGACTTATTACATCTCATAACACTACTATCTTGGAACCTTAATAGGATCGTTCCTCCTCGTACAGGGTTAATAAGGCCTGTGCATTCGAGTCCTTGTTCTGGGTTCTTAGTGAACCTTTCCAAGGAGAAAATCTATGTGAAGAGATCCCTACCGGGGCATTCCCGGAAGCAGATAAAGGGAGACAGCTTCCCGAGAACGGCTGGGCATGATTAGATTCATTTATCAGCGTAAGTCAAGCACGATTTCCTCGGTGTTAAGCATATATCGTCCCATTCATATCAAGCACTACGCGGACATTCTCACGCTGAAATCATTTACTATCTCATGGTTCTATGAGCTAATATCTACTCCTTATTTAACAATTACTGCACAGGCATTCTTTCACAGAAAACATTCACAATTCCACCAGTCTATGAACATATGTGACAGCATATAAATTTCAAATGCAATATAAGAAAAACACTTATCATAAATGACTTCAGCAATGGAAGCAACTGCTGAGAGGGGTGCTCGTTTCCACCCAACCGTAGGCGTAGTGACTCCTAATGGATTTACCACTAGCCACCCCCGAGCTGAGACCACGATGTCCTGAGACCTGCGTCTCTCTGTCTGCCAGTGCCCAGGAGCAAAGGTTGCAATCCCCTCCTCTCTGCGGTCACTTACTCTGCATAGAACTGCCAGAGTTCCCCTCGTGTCCACCCCCCTTCAATCGTTTCAGCCATACGCCTTATCCTCTCGCGAGGTTGCGTGTGGCTCGATTACCCTTGCGCTGGTCATTCATGATGGCTCTACGAATAGGCGGTTCACCTCCCCATCCCTCATCAAGCCATCAACCTACCGGCCTGCAAGGCATTAATTTCAGGGCTAGCGAGCCGCCTTTGGTTCTCCCGGCCAGTGGAGTCCAAATACGGTATTTTAATTCTTGGTGGAAGTTAACGCCCCTTTTTCAGGTGCCTTCCACCACCATCGTGGTCTCTTTTCCGCACATCCCCTCTCAGCAGTTCTGCAATAAATTCAAACTGTCATTTACATTCATTGACCTCTTCCCGCAGGTCCATTTACATCACATATTCATACTTATGAGTTTTTCCATAGTCCTTGGCTAGTTCAGTTATATTTACAATCTGGGGGAAACAAGGTGTTACATTAGTATATCATAAAAAAATACTAACACAAATTTTCGAAGGAAAGGCTTGAAAATGGAATTCATAAACCTTTTTAATGTAGAAGGTGCATTCTTAAGGCCAAAAGGCATGACCAGAAATTCATAATGGCCTTCATGAGGTCAGAATGCTGTTTTTTGGGATATCTGCTTCCTTCATTCTAATATGATGATACCTTGAACAAAGATCCAACTTTGTGAAATAGATTGCTCCATGTAGTTCATATAAAAATACATTGATGACGTGAATGGGAAACTTATCTTTAATAGTGATCTTGTTGAGCTCTCTATAATCTGGACACATACGCCATGAACCCTCTTTCTTGAGTACCATTACCACCGGTGCCGAGTAAAAACTTTGGCTAGGTCTAATAATTCCATCCTCTAACATTTATTCAGCCATACACTCAACTTCACTCTTCTGGGCATAAGGGTATATTTAAGGCCCGATGTTAGGAGGAACACTCCTAGGAATTAGGTGAATAGCATGATCATGATTTCGAGTGGGTGGAATACCTTCAAATACTTTAGAATTCTTATCAATGATCCCTTGGAGATCTAGGGGAATAGATGGCTTAGATGTTTGAACATCTATTGAGCATAGTAGTACAATTACACCACGATGCTCTTTTTTCAATAATTTTGTCATGCGATTATATATTATCACCTTACTGGGTTTCCTCATGATACCCCTTAACTTCATTTCTTTTCCTTCCAATGAAAATTTCATGAAAAGTTCTTGAAAATTAAAATCCACTATTCCCAATGGTTGTAACCATTGGACTTCGAGTACGACATCAACACCACCCATGGGTATAGAAATAATTGAACTATTCATTACATATTCCCCCATAGTAAGATTGATCTTATGGAATTTTCATCTGCAATTGATATTCCTCCATCTGCAAACTATGGCGCTGGATATATAAAGAAATTGAGAGCTTTGGCTAATTTATAGTGAATGAAATTATGAGTACTACCAGAATAAATTAGGACTATTGCCTTTTTCTTTTTGATATATCCTTCGATCTTGAGGGTTTGAGGAGTGCTAATTCTAACCAATGCATTACATGATATCATGGGAGTCAACTCTTCAGAAGAAATCTCTTCTACGTTTTCATTTTGAGATGGTTCTTGTTCTTGTTCTTCTTCCTCTTCACAATCTATGTAGAATAATTTCTTCTCACCACACTTATGTCCCTTACTGTACTTTCTCTCACAATTAAAGCATAAATCTTTTGATTTTCTTTCCTCCAATTGTTGAGGTGTCAACCTTGTAGGTTTATGTGTTTTAGAAGAAGGAACATTATTCTCTCAATAGATGTTAGGAGTGGTCCTTCTAGTAGCCATAGCCATATTTTTAGTTTCAACATTTCTCACCACCCTGAATGCATTCTTTAATGATTTGGGTTCCCAAAGGCGAACCTCATGTTGAATGTTATCCTTTAAAGTTCCTATGAATACATCAATCAGGTGCTCATCTGGAATATCTGTTACCTTTATATTGAATCTTTGGAAGTTCTCAATGTTCTCCACAACTGAACTCTTTTGCTTGATATTTATCAATTGGCTAAAGAAGGTATTGCTCCTTGTATCCTCATAGTGTGCTATCATTTCTTCCGTGAAAATTGTATAAGTGACAAGTGATTTTTGAGAACAAAGCCATCGATACCACACAAATTGATTGGGTTCTAAATATAAAGAAGCAATTCATACCTTTTGTGTATGTGGCACATCATCTAGAAAAACTTGCTCCTTCTGAATTATCCATGTGATTGGATCCTTGCCATCAAAATTCCTCATATTGGTCTTAGGAAAGTGGTTGGTCTTCAACCCAAAGTTGGAGTTTCTACGATCTTGATTCATCTTCCTTGTTTCCTAATCATGAATTTCATGGGATACATTTTCACTTTTAGGTTGCCTCTCTATTAGGATTTTTATCTCCCTTTTTAAACCATCCATATTAGTATCCATTATTGCCTCCAACTTAGCTTCAGTTGGATTCATCATCCCTTGTAGTTCATATTTTTTTACCGTCTTATTTTGTAAATCATTTATGTTCCTGTACATTTCTTCACCTTCATAAAGAGTCCAAGTAGAACTTTCTGGAGGATTATTTGGTGTATAAGTTCCCTTTTTTGGTGGCGTGTTGGCCAAGTATCACTTTTAAACCTTGATTTTGAGGTGGTTCTGCTAGATGATTTTTCTTATTCTGTATCTCCAAAATTTTGGCCCTTCTGGGTCTTAAAATTTCTTTTTGTAGTTCTATGATACATCTTCTCTACAATT
>WSFP011390912.1:0-28095 GCA_009831015.1 Picea engelmannii | reverse complement strand
TGACAACTTTCCTCTTCAACCACGGGCCTGAAAACCTGCCTCTTCAACCATAATCCTGACAAACCACCTCTTCAATCCACAACAACCCAAAATTGGGTAAGACAAGGGAACAACTCAACAAAATTACAAAGGTTCATAATGGAGGAAAAGACTCTGGCTGGGAAATTGTTTAGTGCGTGAGTGAACTGCATAAGGGAGGGCTGAAATGTTGAGGATGAATCATGGGAAACTAAATGGCTAGACTGGTTAGAATACTGAGAGCGAGCAAGGAAAATGGTGAGAATGGATAATATGCAGAATCGTGAGAGGGTCGCAATGGTGAGAGAGAACTCCCCAGGAAGGTGGCCATAATGGTTCGTCCACCCCCAAAAATGGTGGGAATTCCCACATAAATATGCATGCGTCCCAGGTGACACTTGGCTCTCCAGGAGCATGTTTCTCTCCACTTGGAGTTTGTTCCTCTCCCTAAAGGGACTTAGGATAACTGGGTTTATTTCCCAACTTTAGTATTTTCAGGAATACATTATAATATTCCCTTGGGTTAATCCCTCAATCTTATCCCCTCTTTCCTATCCTCTCATCCCCATCCCTTACCCTACTCATTGGAGCTTAGTCCCCCATAAGTCTTTCTTCGTGGTTGGTCTACTTTCAACGATGTATTTTATTAATGATCTGCATAATTACATATACAAAATTAGGCCCACTGGCCTTAACATCTAGGCTCTCTGACCTAATAAACACATAAGCCTACCAGCTTATAATTTCTTGTCTCACCAACGTATAAACATCATTACATTTCAAAAGGGATCTGCCTTGGGGTATTACAATCCCCTCCCCTTATTTTTTTCATTGTCCTCAGTGCAACTCATTTAGATAACATCAACAATTTTTTTTTCAAAATATTCAAAAAGATGCAGGTATTCTTCCCGCATTGCATCTTCATGCTCCCATGTTGTGTCCTTAGGACCATACCAGGTCCATTGGACCTTTACAATCCCCATGGCTCAATTCCAGAGCTATTTTATTTTCTGGTCCAGAATGCGTATCGGATGCACTTGAAAAGCGCTTTCTTGCTACACCTGAATCACATTCCAATCAATAACATGATTAGCATCGAGTATATATTTTTTAAGAAATGACACATGAAATACATCATGTAGAGACATAGATGTAGGCAATGCAAACATATAAGCTACTGGACCAATCCTCTCTATGATTTCAAATGGTCCACAGTATCTGGCAGCCAACTTGGAACAACTTCCCAACTTCAAGGAACTTTTGTTGGCTTTCACCTTCAAGAAAACATGATCACCCACTTTAAATTCTCCGTGAGTTCTATTCTTGTCAGCATAGCTTTTCTGCCTATCTTGGGTAGCCTTCAAATTCTGTTTAATCTTCAACATTTTCTCTTCCATTTTTTTGAGCAACTATGACCCAATTATTTATCTATCAGCTGGTTTGTCCCAACTTACTGGGGTGTTGCACTTTCTGCCATAAAGTGCCTCAAACAGGATCATTTTCAATGATGCTTGATACCCATTGTTATTTTAAAATTCTACCAAGTGTAGATAATCTTCCCATTTAGACGGTTTGTCCATCACATACATCCTTACCATATATTTTATCACTTGGTTCACCCTTTTTGTTTTCCCATCAGACTCGGGATGATAGGCTATGCTGAAGTTTAGATTTGTTCTGAACCCTTTGAATAATCCTCTCCAAAACTTTGAGGTAAACTTTGGGTCTTTGTCAGACACAATTGTATTGGGTATTCCATGCAAGCGTGCTACTTCCCTCATATAAATATCAACAACATTGGTTGCCTTGTGAGTAACCTTCATAGGAATGAAATGGGTAGCTTTAGTAAGCTTGTCCACCACCACCATGATTGCATCATGTTTGTTTCTTGATTGTTCTGGGAAATCCTGTGATGAATTCCATTGTCACCACTTCCCACTTCCACTGAGGAATGGGTAATGGCTACAACAACCCAGTTGGCTATCTATGCTCGTCCTTGACCCTTTGACACTCCAAGCATTTAGCTATGTACTCTGCAATTTCTTTTTTCATGCCTGGCCAATAATATTGGCTCTTGACCTCTGAAATTGTTTTATGATATCCAGGGTGTCCAACATAAGACACATTATGAATTTCTTTTAAAATAAAACTCCTCAATTCAGGAGAATTGGGCACATAAACTATGTTTCTATACAAGAGAATTCCATCAATTCCCAATTCATAATTTTCATCTTTCTGCTGCATTTTACCTTGCTGCAATTTAGTTACCAATTCCATGTACTACAAATCAACTTTTGCATCCTCATAGATTCTGCCTTTAATATCCATCTGATACATGCTAATGGCTATAACATGCAGTTCATGCACTCTCCTGCTGAGTGCATCAACCACTTTGTTCTCCTTTCCTTTGATATGCTTGATATCAAATTCATACTCACAGAGGAATTCCAACCATCTACTCTGCCTAGCATTCAAAGTAGGCTGATCAAACAGGTACTTCAGACCATTATGGTCTGTCCTCAACTCAAACCTCTTTCCCATGAGGTAGTGCCTCCAGTTCTTCAAAGAGTGTACTATGGATTCCAATTCCAAATCATGAGTGGCATAGAGCCTTTCATGCTCTTTCAATTTTCTGGACTTGAAACATATCACAAATCCGTTATGACTAAGGACTCCACCAAGTCCTTCTTTGAACATGTTTGCGAAAACCATGAAATCTTCATCTGGATCTGCAATATTCAGAATTGGAGTACTGGTTAACAACTGCGTCAATTGTTGAAAGCTCTTTTCACATTCTTTTGTCCATTGAAACTTTACCCATTTTCTTTGCAAGGAAGTGATTGGATGAGCTATTCTCGAAAACCCTACAATGAAACTTCTGTAGTAGCTATCTAGACCCATGAAGGATCTGATTTATGTCACATTCTTAGGTGTGGTCCACCCTTTAATGGCCTCAATCTTTTCAGGGTCCACTGTTATCCCTTCTTCAGATATGATATGCCCCAAATAATGAATTATGTTTTGATAAAATGAGCACTTGCTCAATTTGGCATACAACTGATGCTCTCTTAGCACTTGCAACACCATCAAGATTATGCTCATGTTCTTTTTCCGAATTGGAATATACAAGGATGTCATCCAGAAAAATAATGACAAACTTGTCTAAATATTCTCGGAAAACACCATTCATTAAGCACATAAAAACAATTGGTGCATTTGATAACCCAAATTACACCACTGTGAACTCATAATGGCCATACCTTGTCCTGAAGGAGGTCTTGTTGATGTCTTCCTCTTTAATCCTTACATGATGATATCCTTACCTAAGATCAATATTTGAGAATATACTTGCATCCTTCAACTGATCAAAGAGATCATCGATCCTTGGAAAATGACACTTGTTCTTTATTGTCACTTTGTTCAACTATATGAAATTGATGCACAATCTCAATGTCCTATATTTCTTCTTCACAAACAAGACCAGGGCAACCCAAGGTGACACACTTGGGTGTATATACCCCTTCTTCAGAAGTTCTTCAAGTTTCATTTGCAACTCCAACTCTGGTGTACTCATTCTGTAAGGAGTTTGATACTTGAGCTTCTCCAAGAATTAAATTAATATAGAAAACAATATCTCTCTTTGGGGGTAGTCCTGGTATCTCCTTGAACACATCTTCAAAATATTCTAGAACTGCATGATCCTCCAGATTTGGCACCTTATCCTTAGATTCTTCTTCCATATGGGTTGTAAATATTTGACAGCCTTTCCTGTAACACTTCTTTAGTTGCATTGATGAGATTTCCCGGATAGTAACTACCCTGGGAATTCCTTGGATTGTTCTCTAATTTTCTCCCTCATCCAAGCAAGTGAATCCCTTGTCATGACAGTCTAATATGGCATGGTGTTGGTCCAACCAATCCATACCAATTAGGCAATCATATGATCCCAAAGGAAATATGTTCAAATATTCTTGGGTACTTAGCCCATTCATGCCCACTAGACATGATTTAACCAATTCAACGACCTTTCTCTTAGATTTTGTAGCCAGTTGTACTAGCCAAGATTTCCCATTCTTGCTTCTTGGTAGAAGCAATCTTTCCACAACTTTAGGATCTATATAACTACTAGCTCCTGAATCAATTAAAACAGTAAAGGCATGGTTATTAATCATACCTTCAACTTCAATCATGTGTCATTGAAACTCAACTTGTTTGTTGTCCAGGGCTGCATAGATCCTTGGTACACTTCTTCCCATGTCCTCCATTGTTTTTTCTTGCTGAACATTGTGGACATCTCTCACCTTTTCATTTTTTTTAGGACAATCTCTATACTTTTGGTCTCCCTTACAGCCCCAACATTGAATAGGTGCCTGCCTTGACCGTTTCCCACCTACCTTTTCCATTCTATGCTCTCTAAAATATGGTTTTCCTTGAGGACTGTTTCTAAAAAATGGAGGCTTGTTTTCCTTCTTCCTTTGTTCCTTCTTGAACTTCTTCTTGTCCTCCCAAGCCTTCTGGAAAGTAGGCTTTCATTTTTTATGATCATATAAGCATTTTTCTCTCCTTATAGTTTCTTCCAAAGTCTTGGGATCATCATATTGAATTTTATCACTGATGTAATATGGAAACCCACTCAAGTACCACTGAATATTCATTGTCTCATCCTTGATGAAGGAGGCATACTTCAACAACTCTAAGAATATCCTTTCATATTCATCAATAACTATGCTGCCCAGTTTAATTTCAAAGAAATCTTTCATATTTCTATCATAATACCTCTTGGCCAGGTATTTATTCTCAAAATGCCTCTTGAAATGCTTCCAAGTCCCATTTTTCTCCCTGAGGTGTTGTACTTGCACCAGCTGATCCCACCACATGGATGCCTTTCCTTTAAGATGGTATATGGAAATTATTCCCTCTACATGAGAAGAATAGTTATGCAATTGGAAGTACTTCCTCATGCCTAGTAGCCATGTCTCAACATCTTCATCCTTCTTATGCTCTCCATCAAAAGTAGGAGTTTTGATCTTATGCATTTCTCCTTTTAACTCATCCACCTCGTACCTCCTATGTTTCCTGACAAGAGATGGACTTGAGATACCATGTGCTCTCCTATGGGAATTCTTTTTAGAGTGGTGGTGATGTCTGCTACCACTCCTTGATCTTATTCTCTTCTTAGGGGTCCTGTGCCTTCCTAATTTGATGGAGCCACTCTCCTTATCCAACTTATTTTCAATTATTTTCAGGCTCTAAATTAACTTCATGTTGAAGTCTTCCTGTTGTTCCTTTTCCTTCATAAGCCTCTCATTATCATCCTTATGGCTCTGGACATCTGTCTACAATTTTGTGAGGGTCTTAGCTAGATTTATGTCTTCCTCCATTTCTCCTCCATGTCCATTGGAGTTGGTTCCTTCACTATCCAACAAGAAATTCAACCCTCAGGGGCCCCACTAGCCATTCTCAAGAAGAGTGCCACATGGAAAAATATGAGAAGCAGACACGTTGCCCACTATGACAGGTGACACATGTCATGCTCTAATTGGAATTTATATCCTCCAAGGTTCTTAACTCACTGACATGTGGAACAAATCCCATGTGTCCACGTCATCCCTAGTGACATCATTGTGTCACGTCACATTGGTGCTTTGAAACTTCGACACTTCGGGCTTCGAAAGTTTTTACTTCCACAAGATCATTAACTTCTGAATGCTAGACTTCCGCACTACTTTATCTTTCGGGGTCCACATAGTACAACTTTCATCACATAAGGTGGTGACACATGGTCCCACATGTCAGATTTCTTTTGGTCTAACAAGGTTGTCAAATTTCCATTCTGAAAGGACTGTGGTAGGACTAAGGAAGTCCACATCACCTTGGGTGATGTCATCATGCCACATCACTTCAGGACTTTAGAGAATTCACCTTAGCACACCCTCATTTATTTTGAATGACTATGAGTTCTACAATTCACAACCTCCCGCGCATAGATCTGATGGATGAGATCCATTTTCATCACCACTACGCCTTACCACTTTCCCTTGTCTTGATCTACGACTCCCAAATATTATTTCTCAAATCCAATGGTAAACACTTCCCCCCCTCGAATCTATGGTGTAGACCCACTCTAGGACTTCGAAACTTCGGGCTTCGACCCTTTCTTCTCTATAACATAAAAACTTCATGGAAGTCACAAATTCCAAAGTACTTAGGGGTTAATCCTCATGCATATTTCTCTAGATCTGATGGTTGTGAAGGATCCTCCTTCTCTCGATCATATCCCACAACCCAACTTCAAACCTTGCAGTTCCAAACCATGGTTACTGCAACCTCTTTTCTCTGTTATCTTTCTAAAACCGTTATACCTCCTAAGCTTCCAAACATGACCAAGGTGTTCTCTTGGCACTCTGGGACGCTCTGAAATTCAAATTTTTGTCCCTCTTGACAACAATTTACTCTGATCTTTTGATTCCATAACCATTTATATGCCCTAATTCAGGATCAATGTCGAAAAGTGGGCTCTGAACTTCAATTTTGTCCATTTCGACAACAATTCCTTTCCAAATCCTTTTCTTCAACTTCCACTTTCCTAGCCCATCCAAGCTCAGTGTTGAAACCATGGCTTTGATACCATTTTGTAACATCCCGACCATCAAACCCCTGTCGGACAACGCTACCCAGCGAATGTATCTTTTAATTCTCTACTCAGATACCATTTTGTAACACCCCCAACAACCCAGGTCGAGCCATGCTACTCCCAACAACGCTCTTATACACACACACACACACACACACACACATATGATGAAAATTTTAAACAGACATAACATTATGGTCATACACATATTCATGCAGAAGTGACAATAATACATACATGCAATAAACACAGGCAATTCTGATAACATTATAACACATGTACAAGATACACATCATAGAAAGAACAAATATTTGGTACTTATATTTGGGTAGTTGACCACCAAATGTGTGAAAACCTTCCACAAACCTCCCAGCCTTAGACCATGCTTCTCATCACACTCAACAATGGGTCATCCCCGAGTTGGGACTAAAACTCCACCCAGGTCAAAGGAATCCTAGACTAAGCTGAGGCTAAGGAAAAATGAACAAAGAAACTAGAAGGATTCTCTCCAAAGAGCCTACTTACAGCCACTTCTCATGGACTCTCATTCCCCACATGAATGTACTACCCAGGGAATATGCACCTTCATTGTTCCACATTCCATCGACTGCTCCACTTCCCTTCCAGGGCTTCAACAATAGGCCAGATCAAGAATTTTCAGATCTCTGTAGAGGTTGCTAGACTCCCTCTAGGAGAAATCACTTCCCAACAAACTCTCTCTTTTGGAGAGAGTTTCTCATAGGCCTGACAACCTGCCTCTTCAACCATAGGCCTGACAACCCACCTCCTCAAACACGAGCCTGATAACCCGCCTATTCAATCCACAACCTAAAATCGGGTAAGGCAAGGCAACAAATCAACAAAATTACAGAGGTTCACAATGGCAGAAAAGGATTTGGCTGCGAGATTTTTCAGTGCGTGTGTGAATTGCACAAGGGAGGGTTGAAATGCTAAGGATGACTCATGGGAAACTAAATGGCCAGACTGGTCAGAATGATGAGAGAGAAAAAGGAAAATGGTGAGAATGGACAATATGCAGAATCGTGAGAGGGTCACAATGGTGAATCAAAATGGTGAAAGTGAACTCCTTAGGAAGGTGGCGAGAATGGTTTGTCCACCCCCAACAACAGTGGGAATTTCCACATAAATCTGCATGCATCCTAGGTGACACTTGGCTATCCAGAAGCATGTTCCTCTCCACTTGGAGTTTGTTCCTCTCCCCAAAGCGACTTAGGATAACTGGGTTTATTTCCCAACTTTAGTATTTTTAGGAATACATTATAATATTCCCTTGGGTTAAGCCCTCAATCTTAGCCCCTCTTTCCTAACCTCTCAACCCCATCCATTTCCCTACCCAGTGGAGCTTAGTCCCCCATAACTCTTTCTTCGTGGTCAGTCTACACGCAACGATGTATTTTATTAATGATCTGCATAATTCCATATACAAAATCAGGCCCACTGGACTTAGCATCTAGGCTCTTCGACCTAATAAACACATAATCCTACCAGATTATATTTACTTGGCTCACCAGCCTATAAACATCATTACATTTCATAAGGGCTCGACCTTGGGGTATTACATCTTTCCTCCATATTTCCACCCAGGGGGAGTCAATTTCATGCTATGGCCAACCCCCAACCTGGAGCTACTCGAGGTCGGGGAAATGTTTATAGCCCTCATTATACTTTTCCTACATGTATGGTGCCCATACAACCTCTTATGAATCAATTTGGAGGAGGATATTACCATACCAGACAGGGTCATGGTGTATACCAGAACCCTAGATGGGTTGCAATCCTTCAACATCAATCTTTCCCAGGAGCGTGGTCTCAGATGCTACAACCCCAGATCCATTTTCTGGCCACGCTTAATTTTCCATATTTTTTGAGATTAATGAATGAATCGGTGCATCATGATCCATCATGCCCCCCCATCCCCACTAATATTCCTTCATATATTTTGAAATTCAAAGGAAAAACTGGTGAGGATCCGGGTGATCATGTTACGACTTTTTATCTTTGGTGCTCATCCAATTCTCTTAATGATGATTCTATTCATTTGAGACTGTTTCAACACACCCTCACATGGGTGACAATGAAATGTTACATTGAGCTACCAGGGGGAACATACAAAAATTTTAATCAGATGGTTTTGGTCTTTCTCAACCACTTCCAGTTGTTGGTTCGTTATGACATCGACATAGAACTTATGTTGACCCTTCGCCAATATAAATCCACACATATATCAGACCATATGTAAGAGTGGTGTAGATGAAACAAGTTGATTAAAGCCTATATTCCTCAAGAGTTCATGTTGGAATGGTTCCTTAAGTCCTTATTTCCTTATATTTCGAAGGATGTCTCTATATCCAGAGTAACATTTGAGGAGGAAGCTATTTTCAAAGCTCAACAATTAAACCTCATATATTCTCAATCTGGAATGTTATATGAAATTCTTCCTGATGCACTACGGTCGAATTATGACCCTAGACAAAATCTTGGGCCTCATGTCGATGGCATCATAGGCTCTGCAAATGCTAAGACTATAGACTTGGTGATGAACCAGTTGAAGGATTTCTCTCTAAGTCAGTTTGTAGCAGGACAAGCTTCGTCTTCGTCCTCCACTCCCACTTAGTCGGGGATGTGCATTTTGTACAGTCATTGACCAACCCAAATGGTAACCAACAACTAGGAGGGAATAAAAAGAAAGGATGAGGTACAAATCGTAAGGGTGAGAGAAATAATAACAAAGCCAAGGACAATGCTAACAATGATGGATCGAATAATAATGCTAGTGAGGGAAAGAAAGAAAAACAGAAGGTGAAGTTTCCTTGTAAACTTTGTAAAGATGATCACCTTACCCACCTATGCCCCAAACTTAATGAATAATCAAGGCTCTTATCTCAACCGCCCATTGTGCTGACCAATCTATTTCCACATAATCATCACATGGCTTAAGGGTCCTCCAACATCGAAAATGCGTCGAGTGGGAATCAAAACCCCTCGACACATGAAGGTGATCATCTTTGTGTTAATATGGTCAAGTCTCATATTGATGTAGCCACTCGATCTCATGATTACGATTCTTCACAAAATCTTACAGGTCCAAAGTCTCCCCCTCCTCTAGAAACACCCTTCCAGATCAAAAATCCAGAGCCTTCGCCTCATATTTCGAAAGGAGTACTAAAACGATATGTCCACAATCCCAATGCTAGAGCTTCCCAAAAGTATTTGATTGTCGAAGATCTGGGTCAAACCCCTTGTACGATGTCGGATCTGGAGGTGCTCTAGATGTGTCCTTAATAAAGGAATGCATTGTTATCTGTGTTAGGATCTCTAAACTCGTGTGGCTCAAAGGTTATCAAGTTTGACATCACAGATGTTAAGCCTCACTTTCCTTACCATGTGGCTTTCAAATCCATGTGGATTACATGAAATATACCATCAAACACATTGTTATTGATGAAGGTGTTGCAATGTGTGTGATGTCCCTAACTTGCTGGAAATCCATTGGCTCTCCAACTCTCTCTCAATCTATGACTATGTTGACCGCATTCGATGGTCGTTCTTTCTGATGCCACATAATTCTTCCTTCTTTTTCGGTCTAGTTAGGTGGGAATATAGTGGAGGTCGATGTCGAGCTGGTTGATGCACCCCTTAACTATAATTTATTACTAGGATGTAATTGGACTTATGCCATGACTGTAGTCGTGCCATCTATTTTCCACACTTTATGTTTTCCTCATGAAGGGAAAATAGTGACGATTGATCAGTTATCCTTTGCACATGCTAGTCGTAATGCATTAGTTTGACCTTCGATCTCAGTGATTGAGAATTGTCCGTCGACAATTGAGGATATTGGTGTTGGAATGTATTCCTCCCTCATGGGTACCTTTGATTTCATGGCACCAATTCATCACATTTATGCTATGTCCAGTAGGTATTCTTCATCGATGAGGTATGTTCCTTTCCATACTTTGTATTTCAACGATCATTGGACCCTACCATCCCTAACTATGTCCTGTGAAGGTCAGTCACATATTGGGATGACAATTCCACTTTGAGTGATAGAGGTTTCATATTGGTTTGTTCTTAACTCTACTGCTAACGCAGATCTAGTTTCCTTGCAGACGGACGAGGAGGATCCCGTTCTAAAGCCCGTATGGGCCACCCAATCATATTTTTCTCATGATTGCCTTGATGATACTTTACCTTTAGATGAATCCATCTTAGAGGCCATGAATGGTCCCAATAGGCCATGGGACGATATGCATCATCACTCTTACTTCCTCCCAGAAATTGTTAGGGTCGAACAAGACGAATTTAGATCTACCTTGAGTGAGATGGTATGTCATGTTGTGGTTCCACTAGATACACACAGAATTTATGCCGAAGGAAACATGGCGAATATTTGTCCTACTGTCACGATCGACATCTCTCGAATTCCTAGAAAAATTGAAAACGTATATATCGATGCATATTGTTCGCTTGAAGAAATTTAGATCTACACCGATCTCTTCAAATAATTTTGTGACATATTTTCTTGGTCATACAAAGAGATTCCAGGGATCGACCCTAGCATCGTCGAACATGAGATCAAGACTTATCTAGATGCTATAATTGTTCGACAACGTCTTAGAGCTGTTAATCCTAGGAAGACCCCTGCTATTAAGGTATAGGTAGAGAAACTACTTAATGTTGGTTTCATATACCCAGTTCCCTTGACTTAATGGGTATCCAACCCCATTCCTGTGAATAAGAAACAAGGAACCATCTATGTGTGTATAGATTTTCGAGACCTGAACAAGGCTTGTCCTAAAGATAACTTCCCGACTCCTTCCATTGACCAAATTCTCAATGAGTGTGTGGGAAGCAAAGTTTTCTCTTTTATGGACGAATTTTCAGGATATAATCAAATTCATATCAAACCCGAGGATCAACATAAGACAACGTTTATTTTTCCTTGGGGTACTTTTGCATACCGAAAAATGCCTTTTAGCCTTAAAAATGCCGGAACAACCTTCCAATGGGCCATGACCTTTTCTTTTGACGATCTCAAACATATTGTTGAATCTTACCTCAATGATCTCGTTGCTCACTCTCGCAAGAGACTAGATCACTATACTCACCTTCGACTAGTATTTGAGAGATGTCGTTATTATCACATCCGTTTATACCCTCACAAGTGCATCTTGTGCATTAGATCTGGCCTTCTTTTAGGATTCTTAGTCTCTGAGCATGGGATCATGGTGGATCCTATGAAGGTTGAGGAAATACTTCGATTTCCTCCCCCACACAACATTCATCAAATTTAGGGTTTACAGGGGAAGACTAACTTATTGCGTCGGTTCATAGTGAACTATGCCAATTTAACTAATGGTTTCATGCATATTTTGAAGAAGGACACTCCGTTTATATGGGATTGTTGAAATATTGTAACTGCAAAGAGTATTCTATTTATTATTCATTTATTATTCATTATATCAATTCCCTTTTGTGGATTGATCATATTGGGCATTGTAATTGACCAAATCCCCTTTTGCGGATTGGTCAAACCCTAATTGTAATATACAAATTAAGAAGTCACCCCCCATGGAAGTTAAAGTGGTTTTAACCACCCAAGAAGACAAGTCAACCCTACCAGTGAAGAGACACCTTTTCAACACCTACCAATTTGTATAAATAAAGGAAGCCAACCACACATTTGTACACTCACTCAACTCACTCATCTAGTGCGCAAGTATTGAAGGAAGCTGTAGTTACCAGTTGTCGGAAGAAGGAAGAGAGAGAGGTGCATTTCTTGGGAGAGGATATTCTCTAGTGTTTGGTTTATTGTCTTGACATTGTATTGGCTATCTATATTAAGGAAGTTTTTGCTGGGTTTTCTTCCCCATGAGGATTTCCCAGGATAAATGTTGTGTATCTTGCAATTGTGTTTCTCTCAGTGATCCTATCTATGCTATGGTTATCTAGTAAATTGAAAAGAAACCTAATAATAGCTTAAACCTTAACATGGCATCAGATCTAAGTTGAAGAGACCATAGTTCACCGGATAAAGAAAAATTTCATTGTTGTCGCACAAGAAAATTACAGCTTTTTATTGAAGAAGAATTTCAGCCCAAAGACCATCTAGAAAAGTGTGCCCTAGCCTAAGGAACTCATTGGCACCTTCAACGCACCTTTTCAGTGGAAAGAACTCTTGAAAATTGAAACCCTAGTTTTCACTAGTTCCAGAAGTACAAGGAAACCATAAGTACCAGAAAACTAGAAGTACCAGTCCAAAAATCTGTTGGTCAAGTTTGAAGGGGAAAAATTTGGATTTTATGAAATCTAACTACACCAGGCTACTTGCCTCAACCAAGCGCACATCTTGGTAAGTTCAAAATTCAATTCTGAGCATTTTCATTTTTTGGTCATTTTCCTAGCTCCAGGTAAAGATCTCTACAAGCACTAAGCTTGTTGACAAGCTAGAAGGTGTGGAAAAATTTTGTGCCTAGAAGTATAGGATTGCAATCATTCTTGAAGAGAATGACCTAGCAATATTCATTAAAGAGAATGTACTAGAACTTGCCGATGTTGCAGCTAAAGAAAAACACCAAAAGGACACAGTTAGGGCCAAAAGAATCATTGCAGATTATATTAAAGATCACTTGATTCCTCAAGTGGCTTCAAATAAGACTCAAAAATAAATGTTTGATTCCCTAACCATATTATGTGAAGGAAGGAACATCAATTAGAATATGAATCTAAGAACTCAACTCAAGAATACAAGGATGCAGAAAGGAGAAACAATCGAAGAATATTTCTCCAGAATATGACAATTCAAAAAAACAACTAGAAGCAATTGAAGATACTATAGATGAAGATGAGCTTATAATGACGGCTCTTAATGGTCTCAAAATACCTTGGGATGCATTCATCCAAACTATTTGTGCCAGAAAGGAGAAACTACAATTTGACAGTCTTTGGGAAGAATGTGTTCAAGAAGAAGCAAGAGTAGCTAATCGAGAAACATTGCTATCAAGAGATAAAGATCAAGCCCTAGCTACTCATATTAAAGGAGGAAGAAATAAGTCTTATTTCTAGAAACAAACTCATAAGGAGTCTCACCCCCAAAACAAATTCATACATAAAGAATCTCATCCAAGGAGATTCCAGAACTTTCAAAAAGGTCAAAGAAGATAAAAATATTTCTCATCCTACCAATGTTACCATTGTGACAAGATGGGACATATTGCTAAGCATTGTCTAGATAGACGAGAAGAATACAATAAGAGAAAAAAGAGGTACCATGCCCATACAATTAAATATGAAGAGTCACCCACAAAGATGATAGAAGAACAGATTGAAGACTATGTATTAATCTCTGCCCTCTCAGGATCGGTGTCACCTAGTGAGGACACTTGGCTCATAGACAGTGGTGCTTCCAAGCACATGACAAGTCAAAGAGACATTCTCTCTTGCCTTTCAGAAAACAATTTTCCCTAGAAAATTACACTTGGAGATGATTATCAATACCCTATCAAAGGAGTAGGAGAATCAAATTACAAACTTGATTCAGGGACCCCAATGAAGATGAAGGATGCACTATATGTACCAGGTTTGACAAAGAACTTACTCTCTATCTCAAATTTAGAGAAGAAAGGCTTATGAGTTTCCTTCATAGATGGAGAATTTCTTATGTGGTCCAAAGGAAAAACCATGGAAGAAGCAATTGTTATTAGAAAATAAGACGGTGGCTTGTATAAGCTAAAGGGTCACTCAGAAGCAGCCATGACCCACTCCATTGAGAATCCATGTGAACTTTGGCATAGAATATTATCCCAAATCAACTAAAAATAATTACCATATGTAAGAAAGGAAGTCACGGGTCTACCAAAATTCAAGGTTGACCATGAAGGTGTGTGCAGTGGATGTGCACAAGGAAAGAACATCAAGAACCCTTTCCCGAAGAGAGACAACAAAGAAGAAGGATTCATAGAGCTCATTCACTAATATTTGTGTGTCCCGATGCCATCAACCTCCATTAGTGGGTATGTATACTCTGTATCCTTTATTGATGACTATTCTCATAAAACTTGGGTTTACTTTTTGAAATCAAAAGATGAAGTGTTCAGTAAATTCAAGGAATTCAAAGCCTTGATAGAGAATCTTTCTGAAAGAAAGATCAATAAACTCAGGTCAGATAATGGAGGAGAATACACCTCAAAATATTTTGAAATTTTTTGCAAAGATGTCGGGATAAAGAGGGTGCTCACCACTCCCTACAATCCTCAAAAAAATGGTGTAGCAGAAATAAAGAACATAACTATAATGGAAGTAGTGAAGACTATGATCCATGATCAAGATCTTCTAATGCACTTATGGGCAGAAGCAACAAAAACAATAGTATATGTACAAAACATATTGTCCCATAGTGCACTTCGGTTCAAGACCCCTGAAGAGATGTTCACCGGAAAGAAGCCAGAAGTAAGCCATCTCAAAATATTTGGCTTCCTAGTATTTGTACACATTCCAAAAGAGAAGAGAACCAAGATGAACCCTTCAAGAAAGAAGGGAATATTTATTGGATACTGTGAGGTCTCCAAGGCCTTCAGAGTTTATATACTAGGTTACCATCATATTGATATCAGCAGGGATGTAATGTTTGATGAAGATACAACACTCAAGAAATCAAGAAGATTCCATCTTGAAGAAGTATATGAAGAAGAACATGTAACTCCCAGAGTTTCAAAACTAGTGAGGGAAGTCATAACTTCCCCTGATGAAGGATTATAGAAGATCATGATATATTAGAATATCAAGAACCTCCCCAGATGACGATATCCCACAAGAGAAATCTAGCCTGGGCAAGAGAACTTATTCAATATGGAGAGAAGTATGGTGCCCCTGAAGGAACCATGAGACAAGTGAAAAAACCCAAGCCATTCTCCAATTATATGGCTTTGATGTGTGATCTCTTAGAAAAGGAACTTCCTTGATTTTAAGAATACATTCAGAGGAAAGAATGGGCAGATTCCATGACATAAGAACACCAATCCATTATAAAGAATTGTGTATGGGAAATAGTTCCCAGACCAAAGAGCAAGGATGTGGTATCTTCCAAATGGATTTTCAAAATAAAACATGTTGCTGATGGAAGTATTGAGAAATATAAATAAAGGTTTGTTACTCGTGGATTTTCTCAAAAGGAAGGCATTGATTATGAAGAGACATTTTTCCATGTAGCCAGATACACCTCAATCAGAACCATCATAGCTCTTGCAGCTAAGATGAAGTGGAAGTTACACTAGATGGGTGTGAAAACAACTTTCTTGAATGGTTTCATTGAAGAAGAAGTGTATATAGAACAACCTCAAGGGTTTGAAGTTGAATACAGGAAGACTCATGTATGCAAGTTGAAGAATGATTTGTATGGATTGAAGCAAGATCCTGGAGCTTGGTATGGAAGGATTGATAGTTTCTTAACGAGCTTGGGCTTTACCAAGAGTAAAGTTGATTCTAACCTTTACTTTAAGGCTATGAATGATGAGCCTATTATATTGTTGTTGTATGTGGATGAATTATTCTTAATTGGAGAAGAAAATCTCATCATTGATTGTAAGAAGAAGCTCGCTGCACAATTTGAGATGAAATACCTTGGCCTAATGCACTATTTCTTTGGTCTTGAGGTCTGGCAGAGCAAAGAGAAGATCTTCCTTAACCAAGGGAAGTATGCAATTGAAACACTGAAGATATTTGATATGTTGGAGTGCAAGTCCATGAATACACCTATGGAAACAAAGTTGAATCTCTTGGTTGACACTTCGTCAGAATTGATTGATGCTACACTATAGAGACAGATCATTGGATCATTGATGTATATGACGAACACTAGGCCAGATATATGTTTTGTTGTGAAGACTTTGAGTCAATTTCTGGTAGAGCCCTGTCGTGTTCACCTGGTTGCTCCAAAACATGTGATGAGGTACCTTAAGGGTACATTAGATTGTGGTCTCAGTTATAATGGAGATCATGACTTCAAAATGAGTGGTTATACTGATTCAGATTAGGATGGAAGTGTATCTGACATAAAGAGAACTTCAGGATGATGTTTCAGTCTGGGGTCATCCATGATCTCATGGAAGAGTAGGAAGAAATCAAACATTTCTCTCAACATGGCAGAAGCATAATTCATTGTTGCATGTTTCGCCAGTTGTGAAACCATATGGCTTCAGAAGTTGTTGATAGGTTTGTTAGATATGGATATGGAAGCAACCATGATCCTATGTGATAACCAAAGTTGCATAAAGATGACAAAGAATCATGTGTTCCATGACAAGTCAAAACACATAGAGATCCGATATCATTACATTCATGATATGGTGCAGAGGGGAGCCATAAAGATCCAATATGTTAACATGGATGAACAAGTTTCTGATGTGTTGACCAAGCCTCTATCTCGTGTAAATTTTGAGCACTTTTGAGATAAGCTTGGTGTATTCCATAAGGACCTCCCTCAAAAGGGGGAGTAGTGTTGTGATGCCAGCCTCGTGCTGTGATGCCAACCTAGTGTTGAAGATTTTTAGCTTCGTGTTGATGTTGTTGTGTTGCTAGCCTCGTGATGTGATGCCAACCTAGTGTTGAATATTTCCGGCTTCGTGATGATGTTGTTCTGTTGCTAGCCTTGTGCTGTGATGCCAACCTAGTGATAAAGATTTACAACTTTGTGTTGATGTTGTTGTGTTGCCAACCCTATGATGCCATCCTAGTGCTGAATATTTCCAGCTTCGTGCTGATGTTGTTGTGATGCCAACCTCGTCCCGTGATGCCATCCTAGTGCTGGAGATTTCCATCATCGTGCTAATGTTGTTGTGTTTCCAGCCTCGTGTTGTGATGCTAGCTTTGTGCAGAAGATTTCCATCCTAGTTTTTATGTTGATGATGCTCCAACCTTTGTGATGTGATGTTGTTTTAATTGATGTTGATGCATTAGTGTTATACTAATCCATGTTGATGTAGATGATGATGTCATTCAAGCTCCCTGCTGTGAATGATGATATTGATGATGAGAAAAACTTTCAATGATTTATAGATATGCTAGTCAGTGTTCCAGATGTTGTTGATGTTGTTTCCCTCTCTCTCTCTCTCTCTTATGATGATGTTGTAGAATACCCTTCTTGTTAAGGGGGAGTGTTGAAATATTTTAATTGCAAATAGTATTCTATTTATTATTGATTTATTATTCATCGGATCAATCCACTTTTGTGGATTGATCATATTGGGCATTGTAATTGACCAAATCCCCTTTTGCGGATTGGTCAAACCCAAATTGTAATATGCAAATTAAGAAGTTGGCCCCCAGGGAAATTAAAGTGGTTTTAACCACCCATAAAGACACGTCATCCCTGCCAGTGAAGAGACACATTTTCAACACCTACGAGTTTGTATAAATAAAGGAATCCAGCCACTCATTTGTACACTCACTCAACTCACTCATATAGTGTGCAAGTTTTGAAGGAAGCTACAGTTATTAGTTTCCAGAAGAAGGAACAGAGAGAGGCGCATTTCTTGGGAGAGGATATTCTCTAGTGTTTGGTTCACTGGCTTGGCATTGTATTGACTATCTATATTAAGGAAGTTTTTGTTGGGTTTTCTTTCCCATGAGGGTTTCCTAGGATAAATGTTGTGTATCTTTTGATTGTGTTTCTCTCAGTGATCCTATCTATGTTATGGTTATCTAGTAAATTGAAAAGAAACCTAATAATATCTTAAACCTTAACATGGATTAGCGAGCCCAAGAATCTTTTGATGCTCTTAAGAAGGACTTGGTATCGATGCCTCTGCTAAAGCATCAAGACTACAGTAGAGATTATTTTCTTTATATCGCTGTGTCCTAAGGTACAATTGGTATGGTTTTGGTTTAGGAGGATTATGAGCTCCATGAGCACATTGTCTACTACCTTAGTCATTCCTGAACTAAAATACTCTCATGTTGATAAACTAGCTTTGGTTTCCGTACATTTGGTTCAAATATTATGACATTATATATTGCTTTGAAAAAATACCATAGTTGTTGATATCAATCCATTTCAATATGTCCTTACTAGGCGTATCATAGGGGTGAAATACAATAACTGGATTGTTATTTTGCAAGAATTTGATCTCGATTTTGCTTCGACGAAGTATAAGAAATCGCTAGTTTTTTCCGAGTTGATATCAGACTTCCCTCGACCGGATGAAGACATCATTCATGATGATTCGTTTGAGGATGAACATGTTTTTATTATTTTGTCTTCAGACCCCTGGTATGGAGACATTCTGATTTATCTTCAAACCTTGAAGTTCCCCCAACATCTATTGAGAGATGATCGATGACGTATACGACATCAAGATAAAAACTACCTTATTGTCGGTGACAATTTGTATCATCAAGGAGTGGATGATATCTTGTGTCGTTTCTTGACTCACTGGGAAGACAAGTCATTCTTAATTACTATCACAGTGGGGTTGTGGTGGTCATATATATCGGTTTGTGACAACCCCAAAAATATTGCGAGTTGGTTATGTTAGTGTTAGGAGTCACTCCTGGATTGCAACAGGAGTAAGCTTGATACCCATTAGTTTTATGTCACAATTGTTTTATAAAACGGGTGATTGACTGGAAGTAAACTCAATACAATATCATTTTAACTCAGAATTCTGGACTAAGGCTATGCATGGACAGGTGAGGTCTTAATCTAACTTCAGTCAGGAGGTTGTAGTAAAGGTGAGCAGAAGGAATACATTTGTGAGAAAGCGCAAAGATCTGCTGTGAGCATCAAGCTTCCAACAATTTGGAGAGGAATAATAAACACAAGAACACTAAAAGAAATCATGACAGTGTTACCATAAAACATTTATATAACACTGTCACAATACTTCATGTGACTTAGTCAATCATAAACTCTTTCAGCATTAGGTGGAAACCAGATGGAATAAGAAGTTGACTTCCATTAGACAAGAAATTTCACATATAGATACATAACCAGGGAAAACCAGTGCTTCATTAAAACTATACAACAGGGAGCTTAACTCTACCAATGATACCAACAAAAATGGAAAAAATGCCTACATATACTCAGACTAGATCAGATGTCTGAGACACGATCATGTCATGAAATCAATGCTTGATGTTGAGGATATTCCTTGTTAGGCTGCGCATGCAGACGTTGGGCAGACTACCCATGCAATCATTTGTCGGACGTGATCTCTGTCAGAAAGGACTGACAGCCTGCCTCTGCGCTTTCCTTTTCCCGAATTTCTATTTAGGGCAGGAGACAACGTTCAACCACCGTCAATTACCTCAATAACTGCTTTCTTGGGATCAGGTAAGGCCCGATCAACTCTACACCGTGGAGGCTCTTCATTAGCTGTTGTTGCTTTTTTGGACTGTTGTGAGGGGACCTAGATGGTGGACGTGGATGAAGCTGATGAGGCTGAGGATATGGGTGCGATAGGTAGGCTACTGGGTAGTGTGATGGCCAAGAAGAGGGGACATAGAGGCTAGGAAGAAGCTACAGGGAGCTAAGAGGTGATGGGACGGAAGTGATGTGGAAGAAGAGAAGGACATGGAGGCGAAGGAGTGGATACTGTAGCAGGGTGGAGTGGGGAATGTATATGGATATGACAGGGGAGACAGATGGCGGGAGGTGAGAGGTGGAAGAAGGAAGGGGAGCGATAGAAGGAGGGGAGTGGAATACAAGTGGCGGCTGGAGGTGAGGGCGGTAAGTGGTTTATGTGGGAGAGGGTTCAACGACATGAGAGAGTGACGTGATAGGAGGGGGCCCACTTAAGAAAACTACCTCATTCCAAACCCCCCCCCTCATTAAAGGCATAATGGCAAGGGGGGTCTGGAATCAAACCTTGGTCGCATATCTAGGCACTTCAATCCATATCGTTCAAACTTGCACAGTCAAATTCTGGACCCCCCCCATTAAAGGCAGAACAATGAGGGGGGGTCCGGAATGGAACCCTGGCCGTAGATTTGGGTGCACAAATTTTGGTCGCCCAGATTTGTGTGCATCATAGCACAATGCGCCCATGTGTCTTTCTTGATGGATGAATGAGATCTTCTTTCAAGATCAGACAACCCAGATCATTCTCATGATTTTGGTCATAAGGGATGAGCCCAGGTGCTAATCCTCGTGCAACTATGTGGCTCCGACTTACCTGATGAAAAATCCATGCCATTGAAAACCAAAATGCCTGCCTGCAAGCATTTTAAGCCCGAAACGATATTTTATGCGATTTGCTCTTGGGCACTCATGGCTGCGGCCTTTGAATAGCATGCATTTGATGAGTTTTTAAGCCCCATTTCATCGCATTTTATAACAAGGGCCCGAATTCGAATCCAAACTCCCCCTTTACAAGAATTGGTGATAACATTAGGCTCCATGGGGGATGACACGCTCCCTGCGGGTTTCCAAGAACTCTTTTGTAGCTTCAGTGCCTTGCTGTTGGGCTATGGAGTCTCTTATTGAAACAAAAAACAAACAAAAAAAAAATATTTACAAAATCAGAGGAGTTGTCTAAGGCTCAAACAAAACATTTCTTTAGAAAATACCCATTCACAAGGCCATTAAAAACTTCCTCGCCCTCCAAATCCTACAACTTGAAGTATTATTCAAAAACACTTCAGAGATTTTGAAGGGCCCAATCCAGAGGGCTTCAAATTTGTTGTGTTTGCCTCTGTCCTGCATGGGTGCATCCCATTTAAACACCAAATCTCCTAGCTCAAATTCCTCTTTTCTGACCTTCTTGTTAAAGGCCTGCTTGATCTTCTGCTAATGACTGTGAGCTCTGTCCATTACTTGCTCTCTAGTCTGCTGCACTTCCACCAGTTGATGAATTAGTCTGACCATATGGTTTGTCTCTCCTTCATAATCTTGAAAGAATTTCTCTACAGGTAGAGCTAGATGAGAGGGAAATACAACTTTTGTCCCATAAACAAGTTGAAAAGGGGAGGTGCCTAGGGACTTATTTGTTGTCACTTGATTAGCCCACAAAGAAAATTTGAGTTTTGAGTCCCATGCCTTCTTATTGTCTTCCAACAATCTTTTAATAAGATTGATCAAACTTTTGTTAGAGGACTCTGCCAGTCCATTTCTTTGAGGATAATAGGGAGTGGAATGAATCAGTGAAATCTCAAACTGCTCACAGAACCTAACCAGAGGCTCAGACTTGAAAGACACAACATTATTAATGACAATTCTGCTGGGGCAGCCAAACCTTGCTATGATATCCTCCAGGAAGTTGACGATAAATTTGTGTGAAGCACTCCTAGTGGGGATAACTTCTATCCATTTGGTAAAATATTTCGTTGCAGTCAGGATCCATCTGTGTTGGCCGCTTGAGGGAGGATGAATTTCTCCAATGAAGTCCAACCCCCATTGTTGAAAGGTGTTGAAGCTACTACAGGCTTCAGTGGCAGAGATTTGAGTTGTTTCTTTCCTGAGAACCTTTGGCATTTGATGCAGGCTCTTACCTTTATACAGACATCAGTGAATAAGGTGGGCCAGTAGTACTCAACCCTGAGAATTTTGTAGGCCGTGGTTTTCCAAAATGGTGTCCCCCACAAAGGCTACCATGGAAATCAAACATAACTCTTTGGGCCTCATGTGGGTTCAGACATATTAGAAGCACTCCCAGAGGGTCTTTCCAATATAAAACCTGGTCAATAAGGAAATACCTCACTACCTTGAGCTTTAAATATCTTGCCTTTCTTTTCCTCATTCCATCAGGGGGTCTTAACTCCTGCAGGAAATATATAACATCTTTATACCAGGTGCATTTTGACAATGGAGGGATGCCTTCAGATAACTTAGCCTGTTGAATTTCTGAGCAAGTGTTGATGAAGTTAACCCCCAACGCTTTACAATTAGATTCAACCAAAAGCTTGGCTAAACCTTGCCCTTTAACCAGCTTGGTGGGATTTATTTCCAGGTCAAACTCAAGGATCTTGGCAATCCACTTGCTTCTTTTCCCGTGTATGTCAGGCTTAATGAGAACGTCCTTCACAGAAGCTAAAGGAACATATGCAATGATTTTTGAATGTAAAACATAGACTCTGAATTCCTTGACCAAGGCATAGTCTTACTTCTACATGATGTCATATTTGACCTCTTCATCTCTTAATTCCCCACTGAAAAATGAAATGGGCTGCTCCAGCCCTTCAAGATTCTTCTGCAATAAAACAACTGCTACTGTATCAAATGAAGCAAAGGATAAAATCAGAAAGTCCTTGGAATAATCAAGACTGATCAACACAGGTGCCTCAGCCAATGCTTGTTTGATCTGGTTAAAATATTCTCTGGGCTCAGCAGTCCATTTTACTTCATTTCCCTTCCCGAGCATGGCAGTGATATGCTTTACTAATTCAACAAAGTTTGAAACGAACCTTCTCAGAAAATTAATTTTGCCCAGGAAAGACTGGATCTCTTTCTTGGATCTGGGAAGTGATAGGGTCTGAATTGCCTCCACCCTACTGGGATCAATCCTCACTCCCTCTGCTGATACTATATGGCCTAACAACTTCCCCTCCTTCATACGAAACAAATATTTCTTGGGGTTTAAGGAAAGGCCAAACCTTCTTCATTTCAAGAAAACCTTCCTCAAGTGACAACAATGCTCTTTATCAGATCTGGAGAAGATAGTGATGCCATCCAGATAGATCACCACAAACTGATCTTTCTCCCAAATGAAGGCTATGTCCATGGCTTGCTGAAATGTTTCTCCTACATTCATCAATCCAAAAGGCATTTTGGCATACATGAATGTTCCCCAAGGAGTGGTGAAGGTTGTTTTTTCTCTATCCTCAGGCATGACTGATATCTGATTGTAGCCAGAAAAGCCATCGATCATGGATATCCTGGATGCACCAGTTACCCTCTGCAATATGTGTTCCATCTTAGGTAGGGGGTAATTGTCCTTTCTTGAGATTCTATTCAGTTTCCTGAAATCGACACAAAGTCTGAATTCTCCACTCTTCTTTCTTACTGGCACCAGATTAGCCACCCACTCAGAATATCTCAAAGGGACTATGATTTGAGCATCCAACAACTTCTTTACTTCTCTCTCCATGACAGACAACAACATCGGATTAATTTGTCTTAGCTTCTGCCTAAATGTCTTAGCCTCTTCTTTCAGTGGGATCTTATGCTCAATGACAACTGTGTCATATGTCTTGAGGTCTTCATAGGTCCAGGCGAACACATCAGAAAATTATTTTAATAAATCAACATACTCGGCTCTTTGCTCCCTTGACATGATGCTTGACAACTTGACAAATTTAGGATCCTCCTCTGTGCCAATATTTTACTTTGTTACATCATCATCCTCATTTGAAACCTTACCCTTTACTGCCACATCATTCTCATCGAAAAATGTTTCTAAAGAAACTAGTCCCTTTGGAATGTGATTGCTAGGAAACTAAACAATATGGTGATTAGCAATTTTATTTAAAAATACCTTAGGGTGAGGGTCACCTTCGGGATCAGGATCCTTATCAATGTGCAATGCAGAGAACTCATGAACAGACTCAAGAAATTTTATGATTTCAAGATCATCCTCGAACACCTTCCAATGCTTGATATTGTCCGGTACAGATGGCCTATATCTTATCTCAACATCATATTTGATCTTAGGTGGCAGAGGGATCCTAAACTAGCTAGTTGAGACATCTAGGGAATCGACCAAAGTATTTTCTTCTCTTGGAATAAAAGAGATGTTGAAAGCCGAGAAGAAATTATCAATTAGGTCCCACACCTCATCCCTGTAATTTATGAGTCGAGGATGTTTAGCCCGATAACATTTATGACCTATTGGATTATCAACTCAGCATCTCTGAACACTGCTATTTCTTCAATTCCCATTTATTTTGCAGCCCTTAAACCTAAAACAAGATCTTCATATTCTGCCACATTATTGGTAGTTTTAAACTCTAGCTTGTATGACAGGGATATGATTTCCTGACAAGGTGACATAAAAACCACTCCAACACCAGCACCTTCACTAGAAGAGGCTTCGTCGAAGAATATCTTACACACAGAGGTAGTTGGAGGAGGTATTTCATGATACAAAATGGGATGCTTTCTTATTTCAAGAGGGGCTTCAGGAGTATCAATGAGATGCAACAAACTAGACCCCAAACCAGTGTCAAGTGAAAACATAGGATGATTAGTGGGGTCTGCTTCATCATTGACAATGTAGGCCAACTGAGCTTCTCTGTACAATCTTTTGTGTTCTCCTCCAAAGACTGGAATAGTGGCATATGTGAGGTCCATCTGTAATGTTCCTCCAAGATTTTCAATCCAATATCTTGACAACATCATGCCGAACTTGGGGGGAACATCAGCTACCACAATGTCCATGACCACACTCTTCACTGGCAGTTGAAATAAGGACACCACCAGGTCTTTGATGACTCCAAGACATTGCACCCTTCTTGAATCAAAAGAGTACAAATCATGATAGGCCTTTGTTACTTCCAGTCCCAATTCTTCCATGACTATTTTGGGCATGAGGTTATGGGAAGCCCTTGAATCCATTAGGCGGTTATGCAACACCTTATTGTGTATGTTCAGGGATGTGTAGAAGGGAGGGGATGAATCATCTTTGTTTTCTACCATGGGACCTAGGATGACTACTGGCTTTTCATCTTGGAGATTTACTGAGTCTATAGTAAGTTGAGGTGGCTCAGACTGCAACAGTTTGGAGAGGGACCTTTTTAAATCTTCATTTTTAACTAGTTCCAAGAGGGGTACAATAATTCTAATTTTTTGAATTTCGTGCATGAAACTAAAGGAGGAAGGAGGCTTAGGAATTTCCCTTACCTTAGGGACAGGGTCTTTGGTTGTTGACGAAATATTATGAGTTTTCTTTTCCTTGGTAGTGAGTGTTGCAGGCTGAACAAACTTTTCTGCTATGAGGGGTTGATCAAGAATGTCAGACTTCCCTTTGTTCTTCTTTGACCCAAGGTTGTATCTGTTAGGAGTAGTGTTGACTTTAGCCTTCTCCCCCTTAATCAGTTCATTGATTTGACTGTTCATGAGGTATTCTTCATATGCAGATTGATTCAGATGGGGGAAAGGGGAGGTGTCTTCAATACAGTGAATTTCAGGACCAAGCTCATCTATCTCCTCTCCTCCCTCATCATCAACCAGGTTATTTTGGAGAGGGGTTTGAATCCTCTGATAATCCCTATCTCTGCTTCTTTGTTCCCTTGGCATAATCTATGGAACATTGTTGTTTGGCCTCCTAAAGTTTCCTATGTTATCAACGTTCTGAGGATTTCTGTAAGTATGTTTTCCCTCCACTTTCATTTTCTCCATCTCTGCAGACAGAGTCTTTACCATCTTTGTCAATTCGTCCACTTGAGGGTAAGTTGTAGAAGAACCGAATGTGGAGGCTTCAGATCTCTTTCTGGGTATGTATCTATCAACATTATTTTTGAGTCGATAAACAACCAATATATTCGACTCAACTTCCATAGTCGAGTCCTGCATGTGAGCTAGGGAAGTGGCTTGTCTTTCCCTCAACAAAAGGCAGAAATCAGGGTCAAAAGTGCCGGCATAAGTAATTTTGGCTGAGGATTCTGAGGGCTTTATCTCAGCAAGGATATTATTGTACATTTTATTGAACCTCTTGCATAATTCAAAGACATACTCTCCTTCCTTTCTCTTCAATGCCCCAAACTCTGTCATGTAATACATGAAGTCTTTTTTATCTCCTCACTGTCTCAAGAAGGTATTATCCAAAGCCTCTATCCCATCGATAGATCCAGGTGGTAGGGCCTTAAACCATTTCCTAGCCTCGCCATCAAGGCTATGAACAAAAATCCTCATCCATATGTATTCATGCATGATGACATGATGCTCCGAAAAATCGTAAAAGGCTTCAAGGTGTTCTTCTACAGTTATGTCCCCTTCGCCTGTAAACCTGGGCAACTTCTTAAGGTAACCATCTGCTAGAAGGGAATTGAGAGGCTGAGGTAACACAAGGGGAGCATACCTAGCAGCTATAATGGCCTCCATCCTGGTCATGGGGTAATTTTCTCCTGCCATAGGAATGTTAGGTGGAGGAGAACTAGGAGGAGAAGGAATTCGAATAGGGGATGCTGGAACTAAGCTTCCAGGTGGAAAGGGAAAAAATGGAGGATTCTAAGAAGAGGCTACAGGACTGGAGTTGGTAGAGGCTTCCCTCTTTGTAGTGGCTACAACGGTAATAAGAGGAGGGGTGGTAAAGCTAGGAGTAGGGAAATGTTATGTGGTCCTAGACCTAGTCCAAGGTACAGCTTCAGGGGAGAAAGGAGTGACAAGGATTTCACTCTCCAATCCCAGATCGGAAGGGGAAAAATCAATAGGAACACTCCTGAAATTTGGAGTTCTAGAAACTCCAGCAGAAGGTATGACAGGGAAATGAGAAGCAGAAAATGGAGTTTCTAGAGAAGGAGATGGAAAATTATCATAAATACATGGTTCAACAGTAGAATCTCCTTCTCTGTGGGCCTTCCTATTTCTGATAATCTTCTCTGGATCTGCTTCAGGTGTCGCCAAGGGAAGCTGTGGGGTAGACCTCGTTTGTCTGTCTCTGGAAGCCATGACTGAAACAACAGGTTCGCCTCAGTGGAGTCATCACGATGGAGTCACCAGGAGGACAATATCAATATTGAAGGGCTCTGATATCTGATGCACCTTCAGAATCAGAGGCTCGATGTCATTCAATTCTGAGGAAAATATTCAACTTCGTCCCCGTCAACAACGCCAAAAATGTTAGTGTCAGGAGTCACTCCTGGATTGCAGCAGGAGTAAGCCTGATACCCATCAGTTTTATGTCACGATTGGTTTATAAAAAGGGTGATCGACTCGAAGTAAACTCAATACAATATCATTTTAACTCAGAATTCTGGACTAAGGCTATGCATGGACAGGTGAGGTCTTAATCTAACTTTAGTCAGTAGGTTACAATAAAGGTGATCAAAAGGAAGACATATGTGAGAAATTGCAAAGGTCTTTTGTGAGCATCAAGCTTCCAACAACCCGGAGAGGAAGAATTTAAACACAAGAACACTTAAAGAAATCGTGACAATGTTACGATAAAAAATTTATATAACACTGTCACAATGCTTCATGTGACTCATTCAATCATAAACTCTTTCAACATTAGATGGAAACTAGATGGAATAAGAAGATGACTGTCATTAGACAAGAAATTTCACATATAGATACATAACCAGGGAAAACCAGTGCCTCATTAAAACTATACAACAGGGAGCTTAGATCTACCAACGATACCAACAAAAATGGAAAAAATGCCTACATATACTCAGAATGGCTTGGATGTCTGAGACACAATCATGTTATAAAATCAATGATTGACATTGAGGAGCTTCCTTGTCAGGCTATGCATGCAGACGTTGGGCAGACT